>APFE031541487.1:118383-167708 GCA_000404065.3 Pinus taeda | reverse complement strand
CAACCACATCATCAAAATGCTCCATTCCATACACAATTTCCTGCTCAACTAATTCCACACCCTCACCATAATAAACCAGTACAACATGCTTACAGTGTTGAACTGCCAAATTTACCCACCCTTCCTACCCATTCTATCTCACATGTGCCATTAGAGAAAACTTACAATGAGAATCAGAATGTTTCAAATTCAAAAATTGTAGAAGCTATGGAAGAAAATGAGGTTTCTTATAGTATGTATGAACAAGCTATTTTAAAAGCTCAAGAACTTCATGATCTGATGGATATGAGAAATCAAGAAAGTAATGGATACATTGAAGATTGGTTTCACTCCATCATTTGTTTGAAGCATCACTCCACACTTCAACAATTTTTGACACCATCTTTTCAAGGGAAGTTGGCTTTTCATACCCTAATTTTCATTAATATGCATTTTTCAAATTTGGGTATGTGTATACGTGAAGCCTTATTTCGAAAATGGATCCACTGGAAGTACTCATATACGTAGTCATATTCATTTTTCAAATTAAAATAGGTTAGTGTAGAAAATAAAATAAATAAGGGAATAAATAAATGCATTTTGTTTTTTTATGTAAAACTAGTTGTTTTTTGTTGCAACATGCTATGCAAATCAACATTGGTGATAACTTTTTAATTCATTTGCATGTGTAGATGAATTATAATGGAAATAATAGTTCTACAAACACTCATATTCACTTTTATCACCAATTTGAAAAAATGCTTCAATATCATATTTTTTTGGCTTCTGGGCTTGATGGAATTTCTGCAAAAACAGTCGGGACAGTCATGTTTTGAGGGACCAAAAGGGAATATTTTTAAAACATGCTTATATCCTAAGTAGCCCTTGATTTCTACTTTCCAACCCAATTTTAATCACTCAATTTGGATTTGAAACGAAAAAGTTAGAACCAAAACATTGACCAGATGTCTAGCGGGCAGCTCAGGAATAGAGTTGGGACAGACAGTTTTTGGAGGCCTAAATGAATGAATTTTTAAAACCTATTTCTATGGTAAATTCCCCACTGAATCTAGTTTATAATTCAATTGGAATCACTCATTTTCAATATCGTATGGGGAAGTTATGATCGAAATACTGACTGTCTATCGTAAATTAGCATCCTTAAAACTCTGTTTTTCCGGCTGTTCCTTACAGTATTTGACCTATCAATTCTTCTTTTCTTCAAAACCTGTTTCTATTGGAGATAAATAAATGAATCTAATCTCATTTCCAATTTTAATCATTTGAATCCGACATCAAACGAAAAATTTATGCTTGAAATATCAACTGTTGGTCTAAGCCGGGTAATCGAAGATGACTCTGTTATGCAGATTGTTCTCACTAAAATTGACATATCATATCATTGAATATTTAAAACCTATTTCTACTGGAGATAAAACTTTGAATTAGCTCTCATTTGGATTTGGAATCACTCAATTTTGACGAAAAACAAAGAAATTGTGATTAAAACATTGTTGGTTAGTATGGTCGACCACTGCTCTCCCGCAGGTGACAAATAAATTTTATTTTGTTATTTTCTCCGTGGATTTGTTCTATAGAGTAACTACTTGTTAGTTTTTTGCATAATTCTTGGATTAGGGGAGCCTGCGCACCTCTCTTCTCCATGATTTAATGTTTCATTACAGGTAGATACTTGTTTTTTGCAGGTCCTAGGAGAAAAAGAAGGTCAATTTATGGATAAGTGATTCTTGAAAGAAATTTAATGAAACAAGGGAATTTCATCCAACTCATTACTCAACGGATTCATAACAGAAGAAATGAAGAATTGATTTCCATTTGAAGATTCATGTCATGTCTTTGCTGCCAAAACATTTTTCGAATAGATCATTTTTTTGACATAACATCATAGCTGTTGTAACTTAATTTATTTATTTACATACTTTTTAGTTGTTTCTTTTCTAATTTCTTTTATATTTTGTGTTTCAAGTGTTTCTTCATTCAAATTGTAACTCATCCTCAGGATCAATGCCGTGAATAGCTAATTTGTTTTTTTTGCATTCTTACATTTTATGATTGTCCATTTTGCTGTTCTTTTTTCACATTTTGTTGTTCCTTTTCGACATGTAACACCTGTTGTTCCTTTTCGAATGGAACAACACTTCTGCATTTTCACATTTTGTTGTTCATTTTCAAAATGGAACAGTTGTTCCTTTTCGAATGGAACAGTACTTCTGCACATTCACATTTTTCTGTTCCTTTTCGAATGGAACAACACTTCTATACTTTCACATTTTGCTGTTCATTTTCGAATGGAACAGCACGTCTACAATTTCACATTTTTTTGTTCCTTTTCGAAAATAATGGAACAGCACTTCTGCACTTTCATATTTTGCTGTTCCTTTTCGAATGGAACAGCACTTCTGCATTTTCACATTTTGTTGTTCCTTTTCGAAAACAATGGAACGACACTTCTGCACTTTCACATTTTGTTGTTCCTTTTCAAATGGAACAACACTTCTGCATTTTCACATTTTACTGTTCCTTTTTTAAAACAATGGAACAGCACTTCTGCACTTTCATATTTTGCTGTTCCTTTTCGAATGGAACAACACTTCTGCATTTTCACATTTTGTTGTTCCTTTTCGAAAACAATGGAACAGCACTTCTGCACTTTCACATTTTGTTGTTCCTTTTCGAATGGAACAGCACTTCTGCATTTTCACATTTTGCTGTTCCTTTTCGAAATAGAACAGTTGTTGTTCCTTTTCGAATGGAATAGCACTTCTACATTTTCACATTTTACTGTTCCTTTTCGAAATGGAACAGTTGTTGTTCCTTTCCGAATGGAACAACACTTCTGCACTTTCACGTTTTGTTGTTCCTTTCCGAATGGAACAACACTTCTGCACTTTCACGTCTTGTTGTTCCTTTTCGAAATGGAACAGCTGTTGTTCCTTTTCGAAATGAAATAGCATTTCTGTACTTTCACATTTTTGTTGTTCCTTTCAAAGGAACAGCATTTTCGCATTTTTTTGTTGTTCCTCTTAAGGAACAACACTTTTTCACATGCATTTTTTTGTTGTTCCCTACAGGGAACAACACCTTTTTGTGTGTATTTTTGTTTTTTTGGTATGCATTTTCTTTGTTGTTCCATACACAAAACACCACTTTCTTTTTGAGTGTTTTGTTGTTTCTTCAAAAAAAAAACACTTTGAGAGTATTTTTTAGAGCAACCCGTCCTTCTTCTTGTGGGATTATTCCTAGTTCATCTCAACCACATTTTCCTGATTCTCTTTCATGATATGAAGTACACTATTTTTATGAGGACAAGAATTATGGATTCTATTGAAGCAAGTTAATATCATTTATGTTATGATCTTTAACAGGACAGCTCCTTGATGATAGTTTATTTTCAAAAGGACACAATTATTTATATATTACTTTACTGCATTGTTTTCTACTGTACATGATACTGATTGATCATCTTAATACCCTGCTAGTTCCACCCTTCCTGGTTATAATCTTCTCTATCTGTAATAAATGAGATTATGAGTATATTTTTTTTCTATGGACACGTTCAACTTCTTCCACCATCCCTACTCTTAAGGAGTACTGAGCCTCCCTCTTTTTATCATAAAAATGTGTAATAACAACAAAATTTTGTTCGCAGATGGAGGATAAGGAGTCTCATTACATGTCAGCCTACCATGTTCATACGGCTATAACAAAGTGACATTCCCATTATGGCCACCACACCAGGGTTATGATCCATTGGATAGCCAAATTATCCTTGGAACAGGAGGTCTCATCACGAGCCATCCTGATCACTTTTGCTACATCCCAGTGAATGGCAGTGTGGTTATCTGGTTACCACGCCAGCACACTGATCTCTTCTGTAGAATAGCATTGGAACTCTCCATTTATAAATTGAGGATCCTAGCTCATATGGGTTAAAAAGCAACCCTGCCGAGGCTATGGACACCTACTGGCAGCAGAGGCTCTGCTTATGGTATTAAAGTTATATCTTATCGTCAATTATCACTATAATACCCTTTTTTTATTTTTTCTTTTTATCAGAGAAGTTATTTCCTTAATTGTTTTTTCTCTGTTTTGAACCTTTACGCATGAGAAATTATTTTTTTGATCAATCACATCATTTTTCAGCTAGAATACCATCAGTAAAGCATCTTTTTAGTATATTGTTGTCCTTTTTCTCTTTTCATAACTTATCACAATCCAAAACGTCCTATCTTTTATTCATAACTATTTTTATACACTCTGCTCTCATTATAACCATAACTCTCGTCGTTCTATCATTGATATGTGTACTCTGCTTCATTTACTATTGTATTGTTCATTCCCTTGCCTTGTCGTCAGCACAACACCTCTCATATGCTTTATGGTCATGGAATTCATTTTCCAATTGGAGGGGGGAATGTATGCATTATGGGATTGCATGTGATATGATTACTGCACTCTGCCATAACTTGTTGATTTGATAAGTTTTTCTTATTGAAATTTTTGCATGCATCTTAATCTATTGCTATTTAAAACTAACACTATGGATTCAAGAACATTGTATGAAAAATAGTGATTTGTTTACAGGAAAACAACACGTATGGGAAGCATTCTATTCGTAGCATGACCACACTATTGCACTTAACAGAAGAGGCTCGCGAACATGAAAAATTCTTTCGACATGATGTGCTTGCCTGGATTCCACCTTTTGCATCAACTCTACCTACATTATCTTCAACAAATTCCAGTACATATATGTCATTCCACATTTTTCTTTTTGGAGGTAAAACTTGAGGTAAAATAGCATAATTTTCTGATTTATTACGAATTTAGGAGAATTTAATGAAAATCCATTTTGAGCATTATTTATCATCCTTCCTTCCACATCTTTACCACTTCCTGTTTTTCAGCGACATCTCATCTTTCAGTTTGGGGGAGTGTTTCATTCATTTCTTTCTTATGACCATGTCATTCATATTCATCCATTACTATTCTTATTCATTCTCAACACCTCCCTTCTTCGATGTTGTTTTACACCAAGCATCGAATTCAACATATGGTAGCAGCCACCTCAATTTGTTTTCTAGCATCGCATGAGGCCATGCTAATTTTTCAGAGAGGGGGAGGAATTGCTACGCATGATTGATGTTTTTTGCTTTCTTTCTCATTTAAGGCATACAATTTCAGTGCATAAATTGTTTTCCCTAATATTTTTAAGACTATGAACTCACTTCTTGTGATTTCTCGATAACGTAGATGTATCATTAAAATACACAAACCCAAATCATTTCAAGTTAAATTGGTTCATAAAATTTCGAAAATCATGCACTCTCACCTACAACCATTTTGTTTATATATCATGAGCTGTGCATCAAAACGATCTGATTTTTGGATCATAGAGGCATTCATATATTACAAATCTACTTGCAACATTTCAACAAAATCTGGTTTGTAGTTTTTGGGAAAATGGTTAATGAAGGTTGTTGTTATTTATATCATATTTTGCTGCAACTTCATTGTTATGCCTTCATCAAGATTGCTAAAATTGAATATTCATTAATTGAGGAAGAATTTCATTTGTTCTATCCATTTTATGAGCTGAGATGAACAAATTTTATTGCTTGATTAACACATGGGTTTTGTCTTTGGGTTGCATGAGGACATGCAACATATTCAGTTTTTGTTGCATGAGGACATGAAATATATTTGGTGTGGGGTGTGTTGGGTCGTGAATACGACCACTTTGTAACACTTATTTCATCCATTTTTACTCTTCTCTATTATATCATTTGTTATAATTTATCATTTAAATCTATTTTATAATGATTTATGCTCTTATGAATGAATATTATTTATTCTCCTTTATTTCTAATAAATTGATGATTATGAATGATTTTATCAATGATAGTTTCAATCAATTAGTTGTAACATTATTTACCATTTTTAACCTCCAAGATAATTTCTAGATTGAAGATTTGACCATTAAATCTGTCAACTCAAAAATTCGCTGGAATAAGAAGTGACAGTATTGTGGTTGCAATGCTGAGCAAATGAAGAAGAATATGGAAAATCCGGAACATGGGTTTTGTCCAGAACGGACCCAATTAACTTAATACATAATGGTTTGCCCAAATTCGACTTATACTAAGAGAAACGCAGGGTTCTTTGAGCACGATTTTCTCAGATTTGTTGTTGCGGCCATTTTCCAAATCTCAGCTGCAAAGCCAAATTCGCCCTACTCTTGTTGAAAGACAGATGGAAATATATTTTCTTGTTGATCAATTGGTTGGAAACAATCCAATTTTGTAATAGAATCATGTTTTAATTATCTCTATTGTAACTGCTCTCTGATCTCTCTATTTAAATGAAAACAGAGATCAAAGATGGGGATGACTTTGGGGATTCGAATGATGGAATTGATGATGAATTAGAGATTCAGAATTGAGGATGGTAGAGAGAATGGATAATGGCTGAGAGATGGAGAGATTTCTTGTTGTAATCCATTGTAACTCTGCTTTGATATTTTAATATAAATCTGGTTGCCATTCCATCTTTGATCCTGAAGTAACCCAGCAGCATCTGCTGGCGGCTAAGGGCCCAGCCTCTGGTGGATTGTGTTGCTGCTATATATTATCTCTTTGGTTTATGCGTGGTTTTGCTTATCAGCTTGAATAGGTAATCTGGTGTGTTATGTTATCTTATATTGTAGCTCTGTTATATTTCATATTTCGTTCTCTACAACAAGAAAGTCGTAATGTGCATTCTAACGTATTGTTATTCCTTTAAAGTCGTTAATGTAACATTTTTGTTCTCTACATAACGCTATTGATGTTCAATTACAGAGTAATCAAGTTGTAACCTTCTTAAGCTGGTATTACTGTATTTGTCTATGGTTTATACTTCATATGATTGTTATTTAATTGGCATTGTGGTTCCATTATGAATTGTAATCGTTACCCTTTCTAACCAGGATTAATACTTGTGGTATCAGACTCAGATTACTATTAATGTGTGCCTGAATTAAGTTATTATGCATTTGTATTTGGCTTTCCGGCGTTGTTTCATATTCTATCATTAATCAATGTTATTCTATTTACGTGTGTTGTCTGATTTATTCTTAGAGTAAAGATTGCTATTAATTTAGCTTTGTTGTTGTTCATTTCCATTAATTAGAGTTTGTTGTTCAAATTCCTTTAATTACAGTTTGCTGCCCATTTACTTTGTTGTTCATTTCTGTTGATTAATTGCAATAGTTTGCTTTTAAAGAGTTTTCCTAGTTTACTTTCAATAGTAGCTTTAGTTCAATTTCGATTTCCTTTTAATTGCTTTAAAGAAGGACTATCAACTGTAGAGAACATTGGTTATTGCTTCCTCATTCCTAGATTGATTGTCTTGTTGCATCAATATCCAGAGGAATGAGTTATTGCTACTGTATCCTCGATTGATGGTTGTTTGAGTGAATGATTTAGTTTAGAACATTTCAGTTTCTTGTTGTTCCATTTCTTAGTTGTTGTTCCATTTCATATTTGCTGTTCCATTTTCTGTTATTTGCGTTATTGATGGCTTTAGTGTGCAGAACAATCTGAAACTGTAGTGGGCATTGGCATTTTTTGTCTAGTCCCCAGATTGACAATCTGTTCCTTGATTACTTTTGGTTACATCAGTTTCTAAAGGGATGAGTTATTGTTACTGGACCCTTGACTAATACATTGCTTATTTTTCCAAATGAATGATTTAGGTTTCAAGGTATTTTGTTGTAGTTAGATTTCTTTCCAAGAATTCATTTACTTTTTAAGCACTATACTGCAAAACATTACTCTTGAGTAAATAGCTGCCTCAGACTGAGTACACTCTTGAAACAAAAAGTCGTCCCTGGGTTGAAAATTAATTTGAGGTAATTAGGAGTTAAACAGACACCTTTTTATCACTCCACACCAGTGTGTATACCCGCCTTTTCTAAAGTGAACCTGCGTACAGATCTGTAAATGATGATTTAAAACATTACAATAATTCCAGACTTCAGTTATACCCAGATCATCATATTTACAAACTACAACATGCGCCAGTTATTCAAATAAATGATCAAACCACATAAAGATACTTCCCTTCAAGCCTTAAGGTCTTAACCCATCATTAGATCTTATCCTTCATCAAGTGCTAAGGTTCATCCTTGGTTCAGATCCAGCTATGCACCATAACCCAATAACCTATACACTAGATCTTGCTCATCATCAGATATTCAATGCTTGAGTGCTTTTGCCTAATGATCTTCTCCTCCTTTTATCGTGTTAGGCCTTAATACCATGAACTAAAACCACTTAGAACCAATACCTTGGACCAAATACCTGGGGTCAACACTTCGGACAAGATACCTTGGACCAATACCATGGATCAAAATACCATGGACCAAATACCACGGACCAAAACTTAGTTTTCCAACATGTACGCGTCTTTCCTTCTGTGAAAGTGCATGTGTACATTATACGCTCTTTTTGGCCTACGAACCTGCGTGTACATGTGGATTGGTCAATGGGGAACCTACGTATACTTCTCTTTCTTCATTTGTGGATCTGAACTGTGATCTGTCATCTAAGTGAGTTGCCATCAAGGACAACACCTACGTCATAGTGCCAAATATGTGTCATAATGCCAACAATCTCCCCCTTTGGACTTGATGGCAACCCCAAGTCACTCTCCCCCTTTGTCATCAAGGGCGAAGGGTTACACTCCCCCTAAGTACATTTTGAATTCTCTGATAAGTTGAAGTGTGTTGAATGAGCTCCATGCTCGAGTCCATGCTCCCCCTGAATATAAGCAAGGTCTGCAAAAAAATGTTCTAAAAGAAGAACATGACTCTATACATACATCATAAATGACCTTCCTATCACCAATGACTCATACATACATCCATCTCCCAACTAAGTGGGGATATACCAAGTTTGACTCATCCACCCAACCAAGTGGGGATATACCAATTGTTTCTATATGTCAAAACAAGAACATTACATCATCCATCCCATGCATAGTGGGGTAACAAAATAGGTCGTTTCATGACCTTGACATTAAAAGATATACATGACATATATAACAGAGACCAAATATCTTAAACAAGACCATGATAGTCATCAGCAACTATCATCAGCAGAATCTATTAATCAGCATCCAGACCAGCAACCATGATCTCCCCCTGAGCCTGTTCCACCTGAATCAAAAAATAATTGTGCGAATCAGTACCAAGATCTTCTAAGATAATGCCAACAATGCATTATTATAAGCATATGCTCCCCCTGAACTGAACCATATCAGACCCCTTTCTTCCTGAGTCTGGCCCACTTCTTTTCTTCAAACCAACATATACGCGACTGTATCCACAGAAACTAGCGTATGTACGCGATTACGCTTCATGAAACTCACGTATAACCTCCGTTCTCTAACACAGATAGGATTTAACAACAGGATGATGCATCAACTACTCCGATCTTCTATCTGAGATAATCAAATGTCTCTCTGAGCAGTGGTTTGGTGAATATATCAGCAGCCTGTTCTTTGGAGGGAACATACTCCAATTTGACCTTTTGTTCAAGCACTTATTCACGTAGAAAATGATATTTTATGGGTATGTGCTTGGTCTTGGAATGCATGAATGGATTCTTTGAAATACTAATGGCACTTGTATTATCACAAAGAATGGAGATGGGTGGAGTACATGTGATATGAATGTCTTGCAATGTTTGCATCATCCAAAGGAGTTGTGTGCAGCAATATGCAGCAGCCACATATTCTACTTCAGTTGTAGATAATGCAATTGAGCTTTGTTTCTTGCTTAACCAAGACACTAATCGGGAACCCATATAGAATGCACCACCACTAGTGTTTTTTCTGTCATCAACCCTTCCTACTCAATATGCATCTGTGTATGCATGAAGTGTAAGATCTGTATCTCTTTGATACCATAAACCAAAATTCTATGTTCCTTGAATATATTTGAATATCCGTTTGACTCCCTGAAGGTGTGATTCCTTTGCATTTGCTTGGAATCTTCTAACTATTCCCACTACATGCATGATTTCTGGTCGGGTACCTGTTAGCTAAAGCAAGATGCCAATTATGGATCTGTAATTTGGTTGATGCACCACTACTGATTCATCATTTGAGCTGAGACTACATCCTGTTACCATTTGAGTACATACTGGTTTAGAATCTTACATGCCATAATTTTTCAGGATCTGTTTGAGATATTTGGTTTGTGACAAAAAAATACCATCTTTGTTTTGTTGAAATTGTAGACCAAGAAAATATGTAAGCTCACCAAGCAGGGGCATTTCAAATTCTTGTTGCATTACCGAAGAAACATTTCGACTCATGGCTTCTTCATTGCTACCAAAAATGATATCATAAACATACACAACAAGTATTAACAATTTATTATTATCAATCTTTGTGTGTAAATTTCTATCAGTTGATCCCTTTGAAAAACCTTGTTGATGAAGATATTTGTCAAGACAGTAATACCATGCCCTTGGAGCTTGTTTTAGACTATAGAGAGCCTTTCTGAGTCTGCATACAATTTTTGCATCATTTCCAAGAATGAATTCGTCAGGTTGCTGAATATAGACTTCTTCTTCTAAGTCTCCATTAAGAAAGGCAGATTTTACATCCATTTGGTATACTTTGAATTTCTGAAAACTAGAAAGAGCAAGGAACATTCTCATGGCTTCAGTTCTAGCAACAGGTGCAAAAGTTTCTTCAAAGTCTATACCTTCTTGTTGAGGATATCCTTTACAAACAAGTCTGGCCTTGTTTCTAATAACTTCTCCATTTTCGTTGAGCTTGTTTTTGAATATCCATTTAGTTCCTATGATATTCTTATCATGAGGTCTAGGAACTAATTCCCAAGTATTGTTCTTTTCAATTTTCTCAAGTTCTTCATTCATCGCCTTGACCCAACATTCATCTCTACATGCTTCATTTACATTTTGAGGTTCAGTGGAAGATAGCAATGCTAGATAGCTTGAAGCTTCTACAATGGTTCTTCTAGTCTACACACCTACCCCTTTTCTCCCAAGATTTCAGCTTCTGGATGATTTTTCTGAACATACCTGGACGGAGTCTTTTCTTCTACTGGTATCTCTTCTTCTGGTGCATCATTAGTTTCTTCTTCAGAATTAGTCTGATTTGATGTGGGAGGATAATCCTCATCTTATTCATGTTTTTCGGTTTTTATTTGTTTTGGATTTTGCATGCTTCATCAACCACAACATCAATACTTTCAATGATTTTCCCAAGTATTTTATTATAACATTTATATCATTTACTTTGGGAAGAGTAACCAAGGAGAATACCTTCATCTGCTCTAGGTTCAAACTTACCAAGTTTTTCATCAGTTCTTTTGATGTAACATTTGCTTCCAAAAACTTTGAAGTATTTTATGATAGGAGTCTTACCATACCAAAGTTCATGTGGAGTTTGAGTGTTGTTTACCCGAACATTAGCTTTGTTGAGAATAGTGACAGCAGTGAATGCAGCTTCACCCCAGTTGCAGGAGTTCCAGACTCATCTACCATAGCACGAGCCATTTGTTGAATAGTTCTGTTCATCCCTTCTACCACTCCATTTTGTTTAGGAGTCCTTGTAGTGGAGAATTGCCTTTTTATTCCAAGTTGAAGAATTCATCCGAGGTAAATTCCCCTCCTCGATCAGATCTGAGGCATTTGATTTTGCGATTTGATTCATTTTCAACCAAAGCTTTGAAGGATTTAAATTTTTCAAATGCTTCATCTTTATGCTTTAGAAGTCCTATCCAACACATTCTGGAAAAATCGTCAATGAACAATATAAAGTAGTATTCTCCACGAGGTGACCTTTTCCTTGATGGTCCACATAAATAAGTATGAACAAGTTCAAGAGGCTTACTAGCTGATCCTTCCTTTTCAGGGAAATGTGCTCTGGTTTGCTTACCAAATTGACATTATTGTATGTTGTATTTTATGGAATGCTGATATCAAGAAGATCACGAACAACCTGGAATTTGCATGCTTTTCTTATTTGAGAGAAGCTTAGATGCCCCAATCTTCTGTGCCATAGCCAGTGTTCATCATTTTTGCTTAGATAGCATTGTTTTTGTCCTCTCTTGAGTATGTATAGGTTGTTTGGAGTTCTTGTTCCTTTAATCACGGTTTCTCCTGTATCAAGCTCATGAACAACACATCCATTTGATCGAAATACTACTTTATTTCCTTGATCACACATTTGACTCACACTCAACAGATTGTGCCTTAATCCATCAACATACATAACATTACCAGCTTTAACTTTTTCTTTGAAGAAAATAGAGCCTTTACCTTTTATGACAGAAAGAGTGTCATTTCCAAATGAGACACTCTTTTCCTTTTCTAAGGCATTATATGAGTGTATTTTTTCTCTGTCACGTGTCATGTGTTTTGAGCATCCACTATCAATGTACCACTGGTTTTCTTGTCCTTCTACATACAGGGCTATACCACATCTTTCTATTTGTGATTCTTTCTTTCTCCATATTTTGGGATTTAATGGAGTTTTCTCCTTTTGAGCTATTTGCCGAAATTTACTCCTGCATTCAAATTCTTCATTGCCAAAGTTGTTACAGATTGAGCATTCCATTCCATTTTCAAGAAGAGAAAAACTATTATAGGAACTTTTCTTGATCCATGTCATATTTCTTTGATTTCATGCTTCTCTAGTCATGATGGTTTTGTAAGCAACACAATGAGCAGCTTTGTGTCGAAAATTATGACATGAGAAATGTTGACCATTAAAGAAGTTCATGCTATTATTAAATCTACTGACCTGATGATTGTAGTTGAAGTTCCTTCTACTGACCTATTGATCGTTATTCCTTGAAGCAAATTAAGTGTGGTTTACCTGAGGTTGATGGTGGCCTCTATTCATTCTTGAAGTAAATTGAACCTGATTCACCTGGTGATATGCTTTATGCCTTTGCTGATGATTATCGAACTGTTCGCTACTCTTTGCTGCATCACAATAACTTTTAGTGGAGGTTGATGGCTTCTGTGATTGAGATGTTTCTTCAGAGTATCCAAGACCTATCTTTATCAGAGGAGAGCATTGTACTTTGATAATTTCATTTAAGGTATCTGATCCTTTAACAAATCTAAGATTGAGAGCTTTTTTTCTCAAGATCCTTTCTTAGACCCACAATTTCACATTCTAGCTTTTCATTAAGTTTTTCTCTTTCAGCAAGTTGGAATGTCAAGGTATCTATAATCATACTCTTTTCTTCTAAACAGATTTTGGGTTTAGAGATTTCTTCATAAAGGTCATCTGCATCTAAAGCATCTAAAAAATGATCATCTTCATAAGCCATCAGAAGTCTATAATCACTGCTATTTTCATCTTAATCATTATTTGATAAACCATCACTATCTTCATGAGTATAGTAGCTATTTTTACTTACATTTTGTTTTCTATTCCATTTTGTAGATTCCTTACCTTTATCAACCTTATCTTTATGAGGACATTTGGCATCATAATGACCGACTCTTCCACAAGAAAAACATTTGAAGGGTAGTTTACCTCTGTTGGTCCTCTGCAATCACAAGCATGATGACACAAGGAATCGGGACATCATGGTTTTTGTTTGGAGAGTCATGGATTTATTTGAGTAAAAAATTACATGAAGGTACTTGCAATGGGTTTATGTCTCAGATTTGTAACTGTAGCAGAACATTGAGACTACAGAGCTAGAGAGTTATATTTTTGTTTGGTTAGGCCTAACATACATATATCCATGGAATGATGAAGTTGTTTATGCATGACAGTTGTCACATAGGGGAGTCTTATGCCACACATCCTCAACGTCATTTAATGCAGTTGAAAGAAACACTGCTATTTCTTGGAATTTGATAGTGGGTCTAATATGGGGGTTCTTGACAAAGTTTGCTTTTTCTTCTCCTTCTGAAATATGTCCTGATTGATTAAGTTCTTCTTTTCCTGAAGCTTTAAATATGGATTCTCTCATATCTGATGGACCTCCTTTTCTCATCTCAAAAGCAGTTAAGATCTCGTGCAGCTTTGTCATAGTAATAGTCTAAAGATACTACTTTTCTTCTATGGCAGATACTTTTGATTCAAACTTAGCAGACAAGGATCTTAAAACCTTTTCAACTAAAGTAACTTCTTTTATCTCTTCACCCAAATTCTTCATGCAATTAAAAATCTCATCTATATGTAAGAAGTAACTAGATATACTTTCATCATTATGCATTTTGAGAGTTTCATATTGAATTCTGAGAGTTTGCAGTTTTGCACGTTTTACCCGAGTGTATCCTTCATAGCTTAGAACGATTTTGTCCCATATTTCTTTGGTGGATTTGAGCTGCATAACTTTGACAAATTCTGATTGTGATAGACTTCCCAATAATGTATTGATAGCCTTGGCATTGGTTTCATATTTCTTTTTACCTGTCGTAACTGTAGGAATTGCTGATGGAAATGTATATCCTCCTTCCACAATTTCCCAAACATATGTTCCAAGAGATTGAAGATAGGATGTGGTTATTACCTTCCAATAAACGAAGTTGCTTCCATCGAAGATTGGAGGTCTGATGGATCCCTCTCTTTCTTGATTACTCATGATGATGGATCTTCCTTTAAGCAATCAAGCATCTTCTGAAGGACCTGCTCTGAAACCAATTGTTGGAAATAATACTAAGAGGGGGGGTGAATCACTATTAGCAAGTCAATAATTTTTCATTTCCATAATCAGATTTATATACGCTACTTCAGTTAGAGGAACACCCGTGTATACGCAATTGTGATTAAAGCAACTAACATATATATTGCAAACTTAAGATTCAGTTAATTCATCATATGTTGATCTTTAATCAGTGCATCAGAACCATATAAACAGTAACCGGGTGTAGTAAAACAGAACAGACAATCACACACATGAACACAAGATATAAGGTGCAAACCCAATGTGGGTGAAAACCACCTACTGCAATAGTCTCTATCTTCCTTTTAATAATAAGAAAAATCTTTGTACAATTTTTTTACTAGTGCAGACTTATACCAGTACGCAGGCTTCTACCTGCAGAAGGCTACAACCTTCTCTCATTCTCCAACTTCTCCTGGAAGGGAGCTACAACCCCCTTAGCTCTTGTACTAGCTGATATGTTTACTAGTACATAGATGCCGGCCTAGAGAAGGCTACAACCTTCTCTTTTATTCCAGGGACCACGTTTCATAAATTTTCAAACTGGATCCATCATTCAATCATCAAATATATCTGCATCAACCAATCTCCTTTTCACAACTGAACCAATCAACCACTTTGACTACCCTTCAATCTGATCTTTCAAAATGTTGTAACCAGAATACAGTAACCAGAACCCAAGCCAAAACCCAGAATACTGCAATAGCAAACAAAAGCAGCTAAAACATATTTTACAATGTATACACTACTTCATTGTGTCAAACCTGCGTGCATACGCACTTTCTTAAGGCTAACCTACGTACAGATGTGCAAATCAAATTTAAGATGTATACGTTTTTTTGATATGTAGAACCAGCGTGTATACACGCCTTTTCTAAAGTGAACCTGCGTACATATCCGTAAATGATGATTTAAAACATTACAATAATTCCAGACTTCAGTTATACCCAGATCATCATATTTATAGACTACAACATGCGCCAGTTATTCAGATAAATGATCAAACGACATAAAGATACTTCCCTTCAAGCCTTAAGGTCTTGACCCATCATTAGATCTTATCCTTCATCAAGCGCTAAGGTTCATCCTTGGTTTAGATCTAGCTATGTAACATAATTCAATAACATGTACACTAGATCTTGCTCATCATCAGATATTCAATGCTTGAGTTCTTTTGCCTAATAATCTTCTCCTCCTTTTATAGTCTTAGGCCTTACTCAATGTTAGAGCCTAGATTGACCTCAGGTTGAAGGGAGGAAATCCTAAGATAACCACAAACCAAGCTTAACCTAGTATCTAGCCCTACAGGGTCAAAAATTGACTCAAGACTCAAAGACTCAAAAACTGACTCAAGACTCAAAGACTCAAAGACTGATCATTCAACTTTATAGCCTTCACCTCAAGCCCCAAGTTGAAATGAATTGTAACTTTTGAACACTTGCAATGAAAGGAAAACGGTATATACAATGATCACTTCATAATTTCATAAATCACATTAGATGAAGTAGCGCTTCAGGAGCCTAATATTGGTCGGTCCTCCTAAACAATCTTGTCCATCCATCTCTTTGAGCAGGAATGCATTTTTCCCTCTGTATGCAGCAACCTTATAGGGTCCTTTCCATAATTTTTCAAACTTGCCATGCTTGCCTTTATCTTCATTACTCGCATCCCACCGTAACACCACATCTTCAAGCTAGAATTTATCTGCTTTAGTTTTCCGATCATAGATATTTTTGATCTTCTCCTACAATCTGAAAGTATTTTGGAAGAATTCCTCCCTTGTCTATTGTAAATGGATCATATGGTTGATTCTTCGTTGAAAATCATCTTCCTCACTACCAGCTTCCTGTAAAAGTTTAACAACCGGGACTGCCAGGGATGTCGAAAAGACTGTGTCAATGCCATATACTATTTCAAAAGGAGCCATACCTATAGATTTCTTTTGGCTCACTCAATCTTCCCACAAAGCATTAAATAAATTCTTATGCCAGCCTTTCTTGTTTGTTTCCAGCAGCTTCTTAATGATGTTCACCAATGACTTATTAGATGATTTGGCCAGACCATTACCTTGCGGGTAATATGTTGTGGAGTGACCCAAGGTAATATTATACTTGCTGCAAAAATCGATCATCTTCTTGGATTTGAATGCAGTTGCATTATCTATCACGATTTTACTGGGACAACCAAAACGAGATAAAATATTTGATTCCAAAAATTGAATGATTGTTGTGTTTGTTGCCTGTCTGGTAGGGATTGCTTCGATCCACTTGGTAAAATAATCGGTTGCTGTTAGGATCCACTTGTGTTGAGCCGGTGATGTTGGATGAATCTCACCGATAAAATCCAGTCATCACTGCTGAAATGGTGCATTAACTTCAACCGGTTTCAAAGGAAGAGGCAACAACTTTATTTTCCCCTAAAAGACCTGACATTCATGACAGCTCATGATTGTTTTATAGAAATCTAAAAATAAGGTTGGCCAGTAATATCCTACTCTCAAGATTTTGTTTGTTGTTGTATTCCAGAACAAGTGACCACCACAATCCCTTGTGAAAGTCACTCATCACCTGTTGGGCTTCATCTTCAATTAAACAGTTCAGCAAAACACCCCCAGGATCCTTCCAATAAAGGGCATTATTCAAAATGTAGAATTTAGCAGCTTTAAGTTTAAGATTTCTACCTTTATTTTTTGACATTTCCGGAGGTGGCGAGAGGTGCTAAAGTACATACACAATATCCGAATACCACGGTGACTGAAGGAACATTTCAGACACTTGAATCAGGGAGCTCTCCTCTTCATCTTCGAACACGGCAGCAATAAGATTTATATCTAACGCATGCAAATTTGATTACGCCATCAACCTCGCTAGGCCTTGTCCTTTGAACAGCTTTGTAGGCTTGATCTCCAAATCGTATTTTAACATAGCTGCAATCCATTTTCCTCGTCTTCCTTTCAGATCAGTTTGGACCAACACATCCTTAACTGTTGCGTTGGGAACATATGCTAGGATGTGAGAGTGCAGAACATACACTCAGAAGTCCTTCAAGGCTTTGACAAGGGCAAGAGCCTGCTTCTCAATTATGTTGTACTTCAAAGCTGCATCCCTAATAGTTCTGTTGAAGAATGCAATGGGCTTTTCTAGATGATCTCTCTTTTGCATTAAAACTACTGTTATGGTATGCTCGGATACAAATGAGAATAAAATGAAATCTTGTGTATAATCCGGACTAATCAAAACTGGAGTTGTAGATAAAGCATACTTTACCAAATTAAATGATTTCATAGCATTGTCCGTCCAATTCACCACGTTGTCCTTCTTCAACATATTAGTGATTTCTCTCAAATTCTCAGCAAGATTAGGTACAAATCTTCGTAAGAAATTTATCTTACCGATGCCTGGGAAAATCTATATATTAAATTGCTTCTACTCTTGATGGATCAATGCGGATGCCCTATTTTGAGATAATATGGCCAAGTAGGTTCCCTTCATCCATAGCAAAGAGACTTTTCTTCGGATTGAGTGATATCCCAAACTTCCTACATCGTTGAAACACAATCCTCAAATGGTGAAGGTGCTCATCATTTGAATTTGAAAACATTGTCAAATCATCCAAATATACAAGCAAAAATACATCCTTTTCATTGGCAAAAGCAATGTCCATTGCATGCTGAAATGTGGCTCCGTGTAATGAAACCAGCTCACAAAAAGATAGAAAGGATAGATCAATGCCTTAGAATTCAGCCTCTTCGAGGGGGCAACCTCCTTTACATTACATAAATAAACAATTCTTGGATGATTCAAATGACAAAACCTCCTTTCTATATATATGAGTATAAGGGGTCACAATATAACCAAGCCGACCTAACAATAATAATATAAAGGCACAAAAATAACAATAGAGGGATTCTATGGGGCACAGTAATAACAATATGGGGACAATAGGGGCACAACCATATTAATAAGGGATGCAACTACAATAGTAATGGGGGAATCACTAGTATTATAGCAACCTAACATGCCCCTCTCCTTCAAAAAAGTGTTGTCCTCAATGCTTGAGTAGTTATGGATGCTTCTGTATAAAATTCTCATCCTCCCATGTGGAACCTTCAGTAGATAAATGCTTCCACTTGATGAGATACTTTGAAATTGATTGATTTCGTAGCTATCAAGTTCTTGTCTCTGTGCCTGCTTCTGGTTCCAATATAATTTTTCCTTCCTCATCAAGTTTTGGCAATATTGTTTGAACTGCGAGCTTGTCACCTATAACCTTCTTTAAACATGAAACATGGAAAACTAGATGCACTCGAGAAGCTGTAGGAAGCTCCAATTTGTATGCTATAGTACCAATCTTTTGCAACACCTTGTACAGACCATAATACTTTGGTGATAATTTATTACCCTTCTTAGCTTGCTTGAGGGACATTTGTTTATATGGTTGTATTTTTAGAAGAGGAGGAATGACCTGTTATAGAGTTTTGTGAACCCAGCGTTTCGGACTACTAAGTGAGTCCATCATCAGGGGATGTGTCAATAGATATTCTCAGATATTAATGATTTATCCATGAGCTCTATTTAGGGTATATATATATATATATAATATTATATATAGTTATATATATTATATATATATATATATATATATATATATATAATATATATATATTAATAGGTTTTTAAAGAAAAGTTATATGAAATTTGGGTCGGCCTATTAAGTTTTTCCTTTAATTTAAATATTTATTTATTATTTTAATTTATTAATTTGTTTAATTTACTAATTTGTTAATTTATTAATTAATTTATATGTTTGTATCCATAGGAATACCCAGTCACCTACATCAAAAATTCTTTTGTTACGATGTTGAATTGCCTGTTGTTTCATTCTATTATGCACCAACACGAAGTTATCCTTTAAGAGTTGGAGAACTTGTTGTTGATGCTCAATGTGATGTTCCACTGCTTGAACCTTAGAATTTTCTCTTAAATATGATGTGATGGATGGTGGCTGATATCCCATAAAGTGCCATTAAATGGGGTCATTTTTGTTGCAGTATGGAAGGAAGTGTTATACCACCATTCAACCAGAGGCAACCATTTGACCCAGTATGTTTGTTTATAAGATACAGAGAAACAGAGATATCCTTCCAAACTTTTGTTTACTATCTTAGTTTGCCCATCATATTGAGGATAATAATATGAGCTATGAGCTCACTGAGTACCAAGACAAGAAAATAATATTGTCCAAAATTTTCTAGTGAAAATGGGATCTCTGTCGCTTACAATAATCTTTGGGTTTCCATGTAGCTTTTGAATTATTTCCATAAATGAAGTAGAAACTATATTGGCTTTAAATGGATGTGATAATGCACAAAAGTGTGCATACTTGGTAAGTTTGTCAACTACCACTATGATGACACTCTTTCCTTTAGGCTTGGGTAACCTTGTGATAAAATCCATTGAGACCTCCTCCGAACATTGGCTTGGAATGGATAAAGGTTGTAATAGACCTGGGGTCTTAGTTTTTTCCACTTTATTTTGTTGGCAAACCAAACATTCAGCCACAAACGTTTGAATATATGATTTAAGAACATCCCAAAAAAATTCCTTCTTAACCCTATGGTTAATTTTTAAAAATCCCGAGTGACCTCCTAAGGGAGAAGTGTGCAATTCCACAAGAATCTTTTGTTTGAGTTGAGAATTCTTATAGAGGTATAAGTGATCTTTGTACCATAACGAATCATTTTCTAGCTAAATGTATCAGATGTACTGGAATCTTGTTGTAACTTTCGAATAAGTGTCCACACTTCTTCATCATTCTTCCATTCCTCCCTTGCTTCATTTATCCAATCTAGTTGGATAATAGAAAGGTGCACAACAATGCTTCCACATCCTCATCCTTTCTTGAGAGTGCATCTGCCACCACATTTTGCTTCCCTTTTTTGTAGATTATTTCAAAGTCATAACCAACATCTTTGTGACCCACTTTTGTTGCTCTTCAGAGGATAATCTTTATTCTAAAAAGTATTTAAGGCTATCATGATCTGTTTTTACCTTGAAGTGTCTTCCCATTAAGTAGGGTTGCCATTTCTTAAGTGCATGGAGTATTGCCAACATTTCCTTCTCATAAATGGCTTTGCTTAAAAACTTTCCCTTGATTGGACAACTTTAAAAAGCAATGGGTCTTTCATCTTGCATTAGAACATCACCAATTCCATTTCCTGAAGCATCACATTCCACAATGAAGGTTTTCGTGAAGTCCGGTGTAGCTAAGACCGGTGCTTGGCACATTGCCTCTTTAAGATTTTCAAAGGCCTTTGTTGCTTCCGGAGTCCATGAAAATGCATCTTTCTTCAATAATGTTGTTAGAGGTGTTGCTATTCTCCCATAATTCTTAACAAACTTGTGATAATACCCTGTCAAC
The DNA here is from genome assembly GCA_000404065.3 of Pinus taeda. Taxonomy (NCBI): domain Eukaryota; kingdom Viridiplantae; phylum Streptophyta; class Pinopsida; order Pinales; family Pinaceae; genus Pinus; species Pinus taeda. The sequence continues at coordinate 146,578 of APFE031541487.1, read as the reverse complement.
CCAAGAAATCGTCGCAGATGCTTTATGGATGTGGGAATTTTCCATTCCTTAATGGCTTTAATTTTGCTAGGGTCTACCTTAACTCCTTCATGAGATACAATATGACCCAAATATTCCACCTCCTGGACTCCAAAGAAACATTTGGATCTTTTTGCATATAATTGTTTCTCCTCAAATAGTTGTAGCACCCTATCAACATGTTCAACATGATCCTTCCAAGACTTGTTGTAGATTAGTATATCATCAAAAAATACTAACACAAATTTTCTAAGGAATGGTTGAAAATTGAATTCATCAAACCTTGAAATGTTGAAGGTGCATTGGTAAGGCCAAAAGGCATGACCAAAAATTCATAATGACCCTCATGAGTCTAAATGTTGTTTTCAGAATGTCTTCAGTCTTCATTCTAATTTGATGATATCCTGAACGAAGATCCAACTTGGTGAAGTAAATTGATCCATGTAGTTCATCCAATCATTCATCAATGACAGGAATGGGAAATTTATCTTTGATAGTGAGCTTGTTGAGCTCCCTATAATCCGGACACATGCGCCATGATCCATCCTTTTTCTGCACCAATACTACTATAGGAGAGAAAGAACTTTGACTAGGTGGAATTATACCAGCCTCTAGCATTTTTGCAACCATACGTTCAATTTCACTCTCTTGGGCATATGGATATATGTACAGCCTGATGTTCAGAGGAACACTTCCTAGAATCAAATGAATAGCATGATCATGATCATGAATAGGTGGGAGACCTTTGGGAGTCTCAAAGTCCGTCCAAGACTTTTTGGAGATTTGGAGAAATAGATTATTTATATGTGGAAACATCTAGAGAACATAATTGTGAAATTACACCTCGTTGTTCCTTTTTTAGAATTTTTTTCATATTGTTAGAGCTAATTATCTTCCCCGGTTTCCTTGCAATACCCCTTAATTCAACTTCAATTCCTTCTGTAGAAAATTTCATGAAAATTAAAAGCTATTGTACCCAAGGATTGTAGCCATTGGACTCCTAGTACAACATCAATACCTCCCATTGGAATGGAAATCATTGGGATATTCAATACATATTCTCCTATTGATAACTTGATATTATGGCACTTTCCAGAGCAATTTATGGTTGCTCCACTTGCAACCATCACTTGACACTTTGGTGCTGAATATAGGAAGCAATTCAATTCTCTTGCTATCTTACAATGAATAAAATTGTGGGTACTTCCTGAATGAATCAACACTATTACCTTTTTCTTCTTGATATGTCCTTCTATCTTGATAGTTTGAGGAGTGGTAGTTCCATCCAATGCATTACAAGATATGGTCGGATTCATTTCTTCTTTATCTAGGGTTTGTTCATGGAGTATATCCTCTTCTTTTGACATTTCTTGTTCCTTTTCTTCCTCCTCTTCACAATCTATGTAGAATAATTTATTCTCAGCTCACTTATGAGCTTTAGTGTATTTGCTATGACAACTGTAATAAAGCCTTTTTTATCTTTTTTCTTCAAATTGTTGTGGTGTCAACCTTATAGGTTGTGGAGGGTTAGGGGCAACAACACTTCCATATTTGTAGTTGTGTGTGGTAGGCTTCCTGGTTGCCATAATTTTGCTTGCCATTTTTCTTGCTAACCTAAATGCCTTCTCTAATGAATCAGCTTTCCAAAGGTGGACCTCATGTTGGATATTATCCTTTAAAGTCCCTATGAACACATCAATCCTATGCTCCTCTGGAATATCTTTTACCCTTATGTTCAATTTTTGGAAGTCCTCAATGTGCTCCATCATTGAAACCTTTTGTTTGAGACTTATCAATTGGCTAAAAAAGGTGTTGCTTTTTGTATCTTCATAATGTGTTGTGATTTATTCCGTAAAAGTTGCCCAAGTGACAATTTTTTTATGAGAGCAAAGCCATCGATACCATACAAACTGATTTGGTTCCAAATATAAAATTGCAATACGTACCTTTTGTGTGTTTTGCACATTATGGAGATTGAAAAATTGCTCCATCTGTAGTATCCATGTTGCAGGATCCTTGCCACCAAACATCCTCATATTGATTTTTGGAATATGGTGGGTCTTCAATCCAACATTAGAGTCTATGAAATCATGATTAACATTTATTTTGTTCTCATCATGAGTTTCCTTTACTACCCTTTCACCATTAGTGACGATTTCTTGTAGCAACCTATTAAAATTTATCTTCAATTCTTCCATCTTATCGTCCATGCTATTCATCTTAGCTTCCATCTTAGCATCCATGCCATTCATCTTAGCTTCCATGCTATTCATCTTAGCTTCCACGCCATTCATCTTAACTTGCATGCCATTCATATTATCTTCCACGTCATTCATCTTGGCTTCATTTACCTTTAGTGAGAGTGAAAATTGTTGTACTTGGTCTTGTAATTTTGATATATCATGTTGCATTTCTTCCTCTTCTTCATGAGTCATGCTAGAGCTTTCAAGTTGCTTACTAGGTGTTTCCATTTTCTTTCTTCGGGGAATTAATTAATGCTAATAATTCTTCACTATTCCCTTTGAATTCCTTCAAACTAATTTTTCAAAACAAGCTTATGCAAAAATTTTAAAAAAATCTACACACCTTTTGTCACTTTGTAGGAGCTCGATATGCATCTGATGTATCTATGTAATTTCAGATCTTCTAGTTCTGAAATTGTGACCTGTGGTATCCCTCTGCGTCCTCTTTCCAAAGCTACTAGTCTGATCGAATTTAGATTCTCCAAGAAGGAGTTATGCACAATCTCCCAAGATGACTTGTTTGGAGTAGCGAAACCCTAGAATCCAAAGCTCTGATACCAAATGCTATGAAACTAGCTCACAAAAAGATAGAAAATATATATCAACGCCCTAGAATTTAGCCTCTTCAAGGGGGAAACCTCCTTTACATTACATAAATGAACAATTCTTGGATGATTCAAATGAAAAAACCTCCTTTCAATATATAGGAGTCTAAGGGGTCACAATATAACCAAGCTGACCTAACAATAATAATATAAAGGCACAAAAATAACAATAGAGAGATTCTATTGGCACAATAATAACAATATGGGGACAATAGGGGCACAACAATAATAATAAGGGATACAATGACAATAGTAATGGGGGAATCACTAGTATTATAGGGACCTAACAGGGGGACTTTGAAATAGGGGAGAAATATCAATAGTCTCTTCATTTTCCTTCTCCTATACCTATGTAATATGACTTCCTTATACTTGATAACAATCCGAACTAGTAACTTGAAAATTGAGAGAGTGTGAAGAGCTAATTGGTGTAGTAGATTGATTAAGCATGTCGTGGTACAAAGAAAATTTATATTTAGATGGTATAGGATGATAGATGTCCCTTGAAGAAGTGACAATTTTAGCAGAACCAAATTCAATATTGAGGTTAATAACGCTAATGTTATCTTGAGGAATGAAAGCATTAGCCTTCATTGTAGGCTCCATGAACCTGTTGTAGGGAAAACCAATCACCCTCAAATTTTGACTTATTTACTTCAAATAATGGGGACGCTTTCGATAAATTTGTGGCTAAAATCACCTTTTAATATTTCTTTTGGTTAAGTATCCTACAATTTTTCCATTTTTTCATTTTCTTTGGATTTCTATTTTGATTGCTTCATTGATTTGACTTTTTCACTAGATTTTCATTGGTCCCTGTTTAGTCTCATTTGGTTACACGGTTTGTAAATGGTGCTCATCTGAAGTTCAATAATTTTTATCACCTGGGTTAAAAGATGTACGAAATGTATACTATTTTAATTTTTCTAATTAAATTAGTAATTCATTGTAAATATCAATCCCTAGTTAATTTTTACCATTTTTTCCATTTTTCACTAACGATCCTACAGAATCACCCAGCCAAATTGTAAAACAATTAAAAGAATGGACTTTTGGGATTTTGGTAATTTATTCCAATTCCTAATTTTAAAAGAAACTATGAAACCTGAATTATCAAAATTGTAAAGTGGTTGTAGTTCATTTTGTAGAATTTTTAGTTCCACTCCATGGAACCCCACTTCACCTCATCTCCTCCCTTCCTTTTCAAAAATCTGATATAAAAAGACTCAATAAAATTTTCCCAATATAATATTTCTGATATTTATTTTTTTATATATTTAAATGTCCAGATATCCTGATATCAGAATATAAACATTTTCATTTGGTACGCATTATAAAAAAACTTGTCATATTAATTTTTCTTTGACCTCTGATATAATGATTTTATACGATGTCTATTTACTTCTATCAAATGTTTTTTCTGCTCATCCTATTCACCTCTTCCCATTCCCCTCCATCATCATTATGTCCCTTATGCCTCCCATACCCACTCCACTTCACTAACTCGCCTCCATATTTCATTAGATCCACCTTAAAGGCCATGTGAGGGTTTTTGGGTGTTGAGTTTTGTTAATGTATTTGTTTTAATATCTATATATATATTATATATATATATAATATATAATATATATATATATATATATATAATTTAATATTATGTTTAATTATAATATAATTTAATTATAATAATAATATAATTGTATTTTAAATTAACTTTTTAATTGTATTTTTATTTTTATTTAAATTAAAATTTATTTTAATTATATACTATTGGTTTATAATTAAATTAATTAGATTTTGTAATTATAATTAAATTAATAATTGTTAATTTAATTTAGGATTAGATTTTAATTAAAAAATTCTTATTTTTGGCATAGGTAACAATTTTCTAGAATTTTGGTAGTTTTGATTCTTCAACTTTGGAAACTCATAAGTTGAGTCTTACTTGGCCAAATGAGACCCAAGGTAGCTTGTTGGATAATAAAATCATGGAGAATATTTATGAAGTTGTTTCATAATCAGATTTGATCATTTAGTGAGTCTAAAATTTAGGAGAAGATCAAGCTCCGAATTTTTAAACAAAATTAATTTGTTGAGTTTAACTTTTTGCATTTTCGTTTGCTCATAACCTCTGTTGAATACAAATCCATTCAAATTTATTATCTTTGACCAATTATATCCTTACAAGGATCAATGGAAAGCTCAAATTTCCTTTTATTTATTTATTTAATTGAATTTTTTATTGAAGATATTTTATTTTCCAGATATTTTTTTATTTATTTTAATTGCATTTTAATTAAATTTGGATTGGCCTTGATAGAAAAACAATTGAAGAGATGAGGAGGAACAAATTTCAGTCAATAAAATTTCTCCAACTATAGAAGAAACAAAATTGGAACCAATGAAAATTGTTGGAGAAAAATGATTCTTTAACAACTCTCCTATTTTGGAATTCATTTTGTAAATTATAAATAGTAATTTGTAGAAAAGAGAAAAGACTCATGTTGTCTTAGGGGGTCCTAACCCAGGTTTGGAGTTAGTTGCGTCAACCAACAAAACCCTACGCTACTGGCCCTTTTGGCAACAACACATGTAGCGCAGGCTACAGTCTCACCCGAAGCAGTATGGGGGGATGCAAGAACCAAGTTTCCACATCTAGAGACTAGTATGTTGCCTCTTAGCACCTTGGATCTGCCTTCCCGTAGCTCGATAAACTCTTAGGGCACATTACTCCAATTCTATTAAAATAGCCTGCAAACCTTCGCAAAGGTCTATGATTAGTCCTTGCGAACCTTTAATAGTCAATTTACCTACTTACGTGCATCAACAAGCAATCCTAAATTAGTGTTCATGTAGATCTACTTCAGTCGTTAATAAACACAAGAGGAACCTTCAGAGTCTTTGCGAAAGTATTAAACATGCATTGCATACATTATTAAGACTTATTTAAGAGAATCACATAGCATTCAATGAATATCTCACAACAAGTCATTCATCAACGACATATAATATAAATAGACATGAATATAAATATTCAATAATTCTTTAGAAACTTGTCTTTATTGACCTCAATTCACAAATTATAGACTTAAAACTTCTCTGCACACATAGTTGCAGGGGTCTACACACTTAGTTGTGGACTCTACCTATGCCTTTATGCACTTAGATGTGGAGCCTTTCCTTCTCTATCTAGGCGTAGGAAGCAAAGCCTTCATGCCCTAGGTTCTTCAGTCCACCCAATTCTCTATCTTCCTTCTACTTCCTTTCTCTATGACTCACTATTTATAGACTTCTTTCATATAATGCCATGGTCCATGGACCACGGGTGAATCTCAAAAACTGACTCAAAACTTATCCAAAACAAGGGGCTAAGCCCCTTTGACTCCTAATCATCTACATGCTCTTCATCCACAACTCATGGAGACTTTACATTATTTACAAAATTTTACCAAATTTTGGGTTATCTTAACCCCAAACTAACTCAAGGGACTGCATCGTAATAGGCTCCCAACACAAATATCATGACTCACCCTCGGGTCACTCTACTGGTGTTGTGATCTTACTGCAAAGATCCCCCAACTCTGCCTGGATCACTACAACTTTAGCAGCGCTCTGCATTGCTGCCTGTTGAACCAACTCGACCAATTTTTTGGTGGTTGGTCCTTCTTTTGCTAACATCATCATCCGTTGTGTCTGTTGTAGTCCCTCAAGCTTATCTTAAATGGAGAGTGTAATCTGATAAGCCTCATCCAACCAAGGCTGCAACTTGGACTTTAGCAAGGATTCTTTCCTGTGTGCTTCCTCGACCTATGCTAACAGCTGCTTTCCTTCTTGTAACTTGGCAAGGTGTTGCACTGGTGCTAATGTGCACTCAGTCACCTTGACTTCATCATATTGTTGTTGAATCTCCCTTGCCTCTGTGTTCAATGTTTTTAGGTTTAGATCCTCCTGTAGATTAGTCAATAGCTCAATAGCCTGGTCAAACAATGTCACACAGTCAATGACTGTGGTATCCAAGGTAGCCATGCCTTCCTTAATTGTGACTCTATGCTATTCCCGGACCTTAGGCGAAGCCATGGGATGCAACTTCAACTACAGCTCTGCAATCTTCGGGTTTAATTCAGAAGTTACTCATCCAACTTTTGCTTTATCCTCATGCACACTAGTGGCTAATTTTCTGATTTTCACTTGAGGTTGTGCATCCTCCAAGATGTGAAGTTCAGGCAGTGTCTTATAGGCCTCTGCTACTGTTGAATCCAGAATTGAACTACATGCCTATAGTGCCTCCTTTTCCTTCAGAGTCATTGTCTTCTCAATGAACAATTTCTAATTGTTGACTTTGAACTCACTGACGATAGTGAGTGCTCGTTGTTCTTTGATCCTGAGCTCTTCCATGACCCCCTGATGCAATGCATGTAGGGACTCAAGTGACAAGGCGGCAAGTTTCAGCCCCATGTTTTTAACTATTTCAAGCACCAAGTGCTATTCATCTATCTTGATGCAGACTAATCCTTCAGGCAAAGGGAAGACTCTAACATCCTGTGGCTAGGCCATCTCCATCATTGTACTCTTTCCTTGAGTCAGACCAACTCTCGATCATTGAATAGTTTCTCTCGGCCTTTGATAACTTCCTACTTGCAAAGGCTATAAGATGGTCCATTTCTCCGTCACTGGCATGTATTAGTACTACACCCAATGCAATGCAAGAAGCATCCACATGCACATGAAACTCTTTTTTCCAATTAGGAAATACTAAGATTGACGCAGTAACCATATTTTCTTTCAACACATCTAAGCTGCACTGACATTCTTCATCCCAATAGAATGTTGAATCCTTCTTTAGTAGTTTCTCCATGGGTGCAGTATGTTGAGCATACACTTTAATAAATTTCTAATAGTATCCCGTATGTCCCAACATTTCACGTAACTCTTAACATTCCTAGAGGCCTCCAAGTTCACAATCATGTAATCTTTGTAGGGTCCACCATCAATCCTTGTTTGCACACAACATGATCTAGCAAGATCCCAAACAGAATAAAGAATATGCATTTTTTCAAATTCAGCGCAATTTGGTATCTGCGACATGTATCCAACATCAGGCGTATACTTGCTACATGGCATTTTACTAATCCAAACATCGTCTAGTCATCAAAGTATACCTCTAGAAACTTATGAATGAACTCCTTGAACATTGTGATGACTACGTGCAAAAATATCGCAGGTGCATTCTTTAGTCGAAATGGCATCATAGTGTACAGGAAACAACCCCACTCCTTTGTGAAGGTCATTTTACTTCTATCCTTTGGTGCGATCTTGATTTGATGATACCTTGAAAACCTATTAGTAAAGGAATAGGCCTCCTACCCTCCAACATTGTCGAGTACTTTGTCCGTGAACGAAATTGTTGGAAATAATACTGAGAGGGGGGGGGGGGGGGGTGGATCAGTATTAGCAAGTAAATAATATTTCATTTCCATATTTTGATTCATATACGCTACTTCAGTTAATGAAACTTGTGTGTATACACAACTGTACATAAGAAAACTACTGTATACCCTGTAAACTTATAATTTAGTCAATTCTTCATATGTTGATCTTTAATCTGTGCATAAAAACCATATAAATAGTAACAAAAGAGACAATCAGACACATGAACACAAGATATAAGGTGGAAACCCATTTTGGGTGAAAACCACCTGTTGCAATCGTCTCTATATTTATTTTAACAAGAAACTTGTTTTTACAATATTTTTTACTGGTGCAATCTTATACCAGAACACAGGCTTCTAGCTGTAGAAGGCTACAACCTTCTCTCATTCTCCAGCATCTCCTGGAAGGGAGCTACAACCCCCTAGCTCTTATACTAGCTGATATACTAGTACTTAGGTGCTGACCTATAGAAGGCTACAACCTTCTCTTTTCTTCCAAGGACCACATTTCATAAATTTTCAGACTGGATCCATCAATAACATCAATCAAACGTCAAATATATCTGCATCAACCAATCTCCTTGCACCAACCAAAACATAATCAAATAATCACTTCTCTAAATTTTGTAACCTGAATACAGTAACAGTAACTAGAACCCATGCCAGAACCCAGAACACTGCTAGTAGCTAAAGCATATTTTATGAGGTGTATGCTACTTCAATGTGACTAACCTATGTGCATATGCACTTGTATCAAGGAAAACTTGCATATACGCACTTTTGAAATGTCAAACCAGTGTGTATACACACCATTTCTATAATGAACCTGCATACAGATCTGTAAATGATGATTTTAACCTTTACAATTATTTAGACATCAGTTATACCCAGATCATCATATTTACAGATTATGACATGCACTAATTATTTAGATAAAAGATCAAAACCACACAAAGATACTTCTTTTCAAGCCTTAAGATCTTGACCCATCAATAGAACTTATCTTTCATCAAGCGCTCAGGTTCATCCTTGATTCAGATCTAGCTGTGCACCATAACTTAATCACCTATATTCTAGATCTTGCTCTTCATTAGATATTCAGTTCATGAGTGCCTTTGCCTAATGATCTTCTCCTCCTTTTATAGTCTTATGCCTTAATCAATACCATGGTCCAAAACCACTTAGAATCAATACCTTGGACCAAATAACTGGGGCCAACACGTTGGACAAGATACCTTGGACCAATACCATGGACCAAATACCACGAATCAAAACCAAGTTTTCCTACATGTATGCGCCTTTCCTTTTGTGAAAGTATGTGCGTATGCAATACGTGCCTTTTGGTCTGTGAACCCACATGTACACACGGCTTGGTCAATGGGAACCTGCGTATACCTCTCTTTCTTCATTTTGTGATCCTGAACTGTGATTTGTCATCTATGAGAGTTACCATCAAGGACAACATTTGTGTCATAGTGCCAAATTTGTGTCATAATGCCAAAAATATCCCCCTTTGGACTTGATGGCAACCCCAAGTCACTCTCCCCCTTTGTCATTAAGGGCAAAGGGTTATGCTCCCCCTGAGTACATGATAAATTTTCTGATATGCTGAAGTGTGTTGTCCATGCTCCCCCTTACTGCAAGCAAGGTCTGCAAAAATATGTTCTACAAGAAGAACATGACCCTATACATCATAAATGACCTTCCTATCACCAAAGGCTCATACATACATCCATCTCCCAACCAAGTGGGGATATACCAAATGTTTATACATGAAAAAATAAGAACATTACATCATCCATCCCATGCATAGTGGGGAAACAAAATAGGTCATTTCATGACCTTGATAATAAAAGATATACATGACATAGAGACAAAATATCTAAAACAAGACTATGATAGTTAGCAGCAATTGTCATTAGCAGTGTTTGTCAATCACCATCCAGATCAGCAACCATGATATCCCTCTACACTTGTTCCACCTGAATCTGTGAATTTGTACCAAGATCTTCTAAGATAATGCCAACAATGCATTATTAGAAGTATATTCTCCCCCTGAACCTGTGCCAGATGATCACTATCAAACCTATATCAGTTCCTTTTTATCCTAAGTCTGGCCCCACTGTTTTCTTCAAACCAACATATATGCAACTGTATCCACAACAAACGGCATATGTACACAGATACACTTCATGAAACTCACGTACAACCAATTTTATCTGAAATAGATAAGTTTCAACAACAAGATGATGCATCAACTACTCCCAGCATCTGTCTGAGATATTCAAATGTCTATCTGGGTGGTGGTTTGGTGAATATATAAGCAACTTTTTCTTTGGAGGGAACGTACTCCAATTTGACCTTTTGTTCAAAAACTTGTTCACGGAGAAAATGATATTTGATAGGTATGTGCTTGGTCTTGGAATGCACAACTAGATTCTTTGAAATACTGATTGTACTTGTATTATCACATAGAATGGAGATGGGTGGAGTACATGTAATTTGAATATCTTGTAATGTTTTCATCATCCAAAGGAGTTGTGTGCAACAAGATGCAGCATCCACATATTCTGCTTCAGTTGTAGATAATGCAATTGAACTTTGTTTCTTGCTGAATGAAGATACTAATCTGGAACCCATATAAAATGCACCACCACTGGTGGTTTTTCTATCATCCACGCTTCATGCCCAATCTACATTTGTATATGGACGAAGTGTAAGATCTGTATCCCTAGGATACCATAAACCAAAGTTCTGTGTTCCTTGAAGATATTTGAAAATCCTTTTGACTGCTTGAAGGTGTGATTCCTTTGGATTTGCTTGGAATCTTCCAGCTATTCCCACTTCATGCATGATGTCTGGTTGGGTACCTGTTAGATAAAGCATACTACCAATCATGAATCTATAGGTTGGTTGGTGTACTGTTGTTGATTCATCATTTGAACTGAGACTACATCCAGTTACCATAGGGTTACATATTGGTTTAGAATCTTCCATGCCATATTTTTTCAAGATCTGCTTGAGATACTTGGTTTGTGATAGAAAAATACCATCTTTATTTCGTTGAACTTGTAAACCAAGAAAATATGTGAGTTCACCAAGCAGGGACATTTCAAAATCTTTCTGCATTACCAAAGAAAACTTTTGACTCGTGTCTTCTTCATTGCTACCGAAAATGATATCATCAACATGCACAACAAGTATTAGCAATTTATCATTGTCAATATTTGTATATAAATTGCTATCAGCTGATCTTATTGAAAAACCATGTTGATGGAGGTATTTGTCAAGACGGTAATACCAGGCCCTTGGAGCTTGTTTTAGACCATAGAGAGCTTTTCTGAGTCTACATACAAGTTTTGGATCATTTCCAAGGATGAATCCATTTGGTTGCTCAATATATACTTCTTCTTCTAATTATCCATTAAGAAAGGCATATTTTAGATCCATTTAGTATACTTTGAAGTTCTGAAAGCTAGAAAGAGCAAGGAACATTCTTATGGCTTCAAGTATAGCAACATGGGCAAAATTTTCTTCAAAATATATACCTCCTTGTTGAGCATATCCTTTACAAACAAGTCTAGGCTTGCTTCTAATAAATTCTCCATTTTCATTCAGCTTGTTTTTTAATATCCATTTGGTTCCAATGATATTCTTATCATGAGGTCTAAGAACTAATTCCCAAGTATTATTCTTTTCAATTTTCTCAAGCTCTTCATTCATGACCTTGACCCAACATTCATCTTTGCATGCTTCATGTACATTTTGAGGTTCGATGATGGAAAGAAATGCTAGATAGCTTGAAGATTCTGTAATAGTTCTTCTTGTCTACACCCCTGCCTCTTTCTGTCCCAAAATTTGAGGCTTTGGATGATTTTTCTAAACATACCTGGATGGAGTCTTTTCTTCTATCATTATCTATTCTTTTGGTGCTTCATTGGTTTCTTCTTTAGAATTGGTCTGATTTGATGTGGAAGGATAATCCTCATTTTCTTCATAATCTTCAGTTTTTACCTCCTTTGGATTTTGGCCTACTTCATCAACCACAACATTAATACTTTCAACAATTTTCCCTAGTCTTTTATTTTAACACTTATATCCTTTACTTCAGGAAGAGTAACCAAGGAGAATGCCTTCATCTACTCTAGGTTCAAACTTGCCAAGTTTTTCATCATTCCTTTTGATGTAACATTTGCTTCCAAAATCTTTGAAGTATTTTACAGTAGGATTCTTACCATACCAAAGTTCATGTGGAGTTTGAGTGCTGTTTACCTGAATGTTTGTTTTCTTGAGAATACTGATGGCAGAAAATACAGCTTCACCCCAGAAGGTTGTAGTAGTTCCAGACTCATCTAGCATGGCACAAGCCATTTGTTGAGCAATTCTGTTCATCCTTTCTACCATTCCATTTCGCTAAAGAGTCCTTGCAGTAGAGAATTCCCTTTTTATTCCATGTTCTTCACAAAAGTCAAAGAATTAATTTGAGGTAAATTCTCCTCCTCAATCAGACTTGAGTCATTTGATTTTACGATCTGATTCATTTTCAACCAATGCTTTGAAGGCTTTGAACTTTTCAAATTCTTCATCTTTATGCTTTAGAAGTCCTATCCAACACATTCTGGAAAAGTCATCAATGAACAATATAAAGTATTCTTCTCCACGAGGTGATTTTTTCCTTGATGGACCACATAAATCAGTATGCACAAGTTTAAGAGGCTTACTAGCTGATACTTCCTTCTTAGGGAAATGAACTCCGGTTGGCTTACCAAATTGACATGATTTGCATATTGTGTTTTCTGGAATGTTGATATCAGGAAGATCATGAACAATCTGGAATCCACATGCTTTTCTTATTTGAGAGAAGCTTAAATGCCCCAATCTTTTTTGTCATAGCCAGTGTTCATCATTTTTTCTTAGGTAGCACTGTTGTTGTCCTCCCTTGAGTATGTATAGGTTATTTGGAGTTCTTATTCCTTTGATCACTGTTCCTCCTGTATCAAACTCATGAACAACACATCCATTTGATTGAAATACCACTTCATTTCTTTGATTGCACATTTGACTGACCCTCAATAGATTATGTTTTAGACCATCAACATACTTAACATTCCTAGCTTTAACCTTTTCTTTTAAGAGAACAGAACCTTTACCTTTTATGACAGCAGGAGTGTCATTTCCAAATGAGACCTTCTTTTACTTTTCTAAGGAATTATATGACTGAAGTTTTTTTTTGTCACCTGTCATGTGTTTCGAGCATCCACTGTCGATGTACCACTAATTTTCTTGCCCTTCTGCATATAAAGCTATACCACATCTTTCTAGTTTTCGTTCTCTCTTTCTCCAAGTTTTGGGACCCAATGAAGTTTGCTCCTTCTGAGATGTTGGTCGAAATTTACTCCCGCATTCAGAATCTTCATGACTGAAGTTGTTATAGATAGAGAATTCTATTTCATTTTCAAGAAGCGAAAAGTTATTGTAGGTCCTTTTCATGATTGCTATCACATTCTTTTGATTTCTTGCTTCTCTAGTCATGATGGTCGTGTAAGCAACACATTGAGCTGCTTTGTGTCCAAAGTTATGACATGAAAAACATTGGCCATTAAAGAAATTCCTGCGATTATCGAACTTACTAACCTGGTGATTGTAGTTTCCATTGACATTCATTCTTGAAGCAAACTGAGTATGATTTACCTGAGGTTGGTTGTAGCTTTTGTTCATCCTTGAACTAGATTGAACCCAATATACTTGGTGATCTTCTTTATGCATTTGCTGACGATTGTCAAACTGTTCACTGCTCTTTACTGCATCAAGGTAGATTTTAGTGGAGGTGGATGGTTTCTGTGCTTCTTTAGTATATCCTAGTCCTGTCTTTATCAGAGGAGAATGTTGCATTTTGATAATTTCATTTAAGGTCTTTGATCCTTTAGCAAATCTAAGATTGGGAGCTTTTGTTTTCTCAATATCCTTTCTTAGACCCATAATTTCACATTCTAATTTTTCATTGTGTTTTTCCCTTTCAGCAAGTTGGAATGTCAAAGTATCTATAATCATATTCTTTTCTTCTAAACAAATTTTAAGTTTAGAGATTTCTTCATAAAGACGATCTTCATCTAAAGCATCCAAGAAATCTTCATCTTCAAAAGCCATCAAAAGTCTATAATCATTACTATTTTCATCTTCATCACTATTTGATAAAGCATTGCTATCTTCATGCGTATAGTAGCTCTTCTTACTTACACTTTGTTTTCTATTCCATTTTTTTGATTCCTTACCTTTATCAAGCTTATCCTTGTGAGGACATTTGGTAGCATAATGACCAACTCTTCCACAAGAAAAAAATTTGAAAGGTAGTTTACCTCTGAATCTTCCAGAACCCCATTGAAGGTTCTTAACAAAGTTTGCTTCTTCCTCTTCTTCTGAAATATGTCTTGATTCATTGAGTTCTTCTCTTCCTGAAGCTTTGAATGCAACTTCTCTCATATTTGATGGACCTCCTTTTCTCATTTCGAAAGTAGTTAAGATTTTGTCCAACTGTGTCATAGTAAGACTATGAAGATCCTGCTTTTCTTCTATAGCAGAAACTTTTGATTCAAACTTAATAGACAAGGATCTTAAAACCTTTTCAAGTAAAGTAACTTCTTTTATCTCTTCACCCAAGTATTTCATGTGATTAACAATCTCATCTATACGTAGGAAGTAATTAGCTATACTTTCATCATTGTGCATTTTGAGAGTTTCGTATTGAATTATGAGAGATTGTAGTTTTTCACATTTTACTTGATTGTCTCCTTCATAGCTTAGAACGATCTTGTCCCACATTTCTTTGGCTGTTTTGAGCTGCATAACCTTGACAAATTCTGATTGTGACAAACTCCCCAATAATGTATTGACGACCTTGGCATTGGTTTCATATTGATTTTTACCTGCCGTATCTGTAGTAATTTCTGATGGAAATGTATATCCTCGTTCCATGATTTCCCAAACATCTATTCCAAGAGATTGAAGATAGGTTGTGGTTCTTACCTTCCAATAAACAAAGTTTCTCCCATCAAAGATCGGTGGTCTAATGGATGCCTCTCTTTTGTAGTTACTCATGATGATAGATCTTCCTTCAAACGATCAAGCTTCTTCTGAAGGACCTGCTCTGATTCCAGTTGTTGGAAATAATACTGAGGGGGGGGGGTGAATCAGTATTAGCAAGTCAATAATATTTCATTTCCATATTTTGATTCATATACGCTACTTCAACTAATGAAACTTGCATGTATATGCAACTGTATATAAGGAAACTAGTGTATACCCCATAAATTATAATTTAGTCAATTCTTCATATGTTGATCTTTAATCTGTGCATCAGAACCATATACATAGTAACAAAATAGACAGTCACACACATGAACACAAGATATAAGGTGGAAACCCAATGTGGGTGGAAACCACTTGCTGCAATTGTCTCTATCTTTCTTTTAATAAGAAACTTCTTTTTACAATATTTTGTATTGGTGCTGTCTTATACCAGTACATAGGCTTCTACATGCAGAAGGCTTCAACCTTCTCTCATTCTCTAGCTTCTCCTGGAAGGGAGCTACAACCCCCTATCTCTTGTACTAGTTGATGTACTAGTACTTTGGTGCTGACCTACAAAAGGCTACAACCTTCTCTTTTCTTCTAGGGACCACGTTTCATAAATTTTCAGACTGGATCCATCAATAACATCAATCAAACGTCAAATATATATACATCAACCAATCTCCTTTGCACCAACCAAAACTGAATCAAACAATCACTTCTCTGAATGTTGTAACCTGAATATAGTAATAGTAACCAGAACCCAAGCCAGAACCCAGAACACTGCAACAACATTCAGAAGTAGCTAAAGCATATTTTATGAGGTGTACACTACTTCAATGTGACTAACCTGCGTGCATACACACTTGTATCAAGGAAAACCTGCATATATGCACTTTTGAAATTCTGAACCAATGTGTATATGTGCCATTGCTATAATGAACCTACGTACAGATCTGTAAATGATGATTTTAACCGTACAATTATTTAGACATCAGTTATACCCAGATCATTTACAGATTACGACATGTACCAATTATTTAGATAGAAGATCAAAACCACACAAAGATACTTCTCTTCAAGACTTAGGATCTTGACCCATTAATAGAATTTATCCTTCGTCAAGCGCTCAGGTTCATCCTTGATTCAGATCCAGCTGTGCACCATAACCCAATCACTTGTATTCTAGATCTTACTCTTCATTAGATATTCAATTCATGAGTGCCTTTGCTTAATGATCTTCTCCTCCTTTTATAGTCTTAGGCCTTACTCAATACCATGGTCCAAAAACACTTAGAATCAATACCTTCGACCAAATACTTGGGGTCAACATGTCGGAAAAGATATCTTTGACCAATACCATGGACCACAATACCATGGACCAAATACCACGGACGAAAACCAAGTTTTTCAACATGTACGTGCCTTTCCTTTCGTGAAAGTGCGTGTGTATGCAATACGTTCCTTTTGGTCTACGAAACCGCTTGTACACGCGGCTTGGTCAATGGGAACCTGCGTATACCTCTCTTCCTTCATTTTCTGAGCCTGAACTGTGATCTGTCATCTGTGAGAGTTTCCATCAAGGACAACATCTGTGTCATAGTGCCAAATCTGTGTCATAATGCCAACAGACATCTGAAATGGATCATGGACACATGCATCATTAAGCTTTTATAGATCTACGTAGATCCTTATTTCACCCTTTTGCTTATTTTCTTGAACCAACATCAGGCTCACCCAATCAGATTCTTCAATAGGTTCTATGATGCCTGCCTCCAACATCTTATCCAGCTCCTGGTGAACCTTTTCCTTATTCTTAGGATTAAGGAAATAAGGCCTCTGTTTTCTAGGCTCCGAGTTTGGTTTTAGTGTGATCTTCATAACGCCCAAATAATTGATTATGCCCTTTAGGTCTGAAAACTTAGTCGGAAAGAGATCCTGGTATTCGTGGAGTAATTTAGAAACTTTATCAACTGAAGCGTCATCCCAATAATCTCCAATTTTCACAAACTTCAGGTCTTCCTCAGTGCCAATGTTTACTTGCTTCATCTTCAAAGGTGTGGAGATGTCCAGATTTTCTATTTGTGGGCTTTCAACTTCATTGTGTCCTTCCACCTCTGGAATATTGATGTTCCTAGGGTCTTCTGTTTCTTCTTTAGTGGTCACATTATAACATTCTAGTGCATATCGTAGCTAGGTGCTCCAATCTAGTTGGGTCCATTCCATGGGTTTCGTCGGCATTTTGAAGATAAATGATTTAATTTCATGCAACACTTCATCGATGCTTGCAAACCCATCCTCAAAACTAAACGTCAATAAGAACCCTTCCTTCAACACATCCCATTCCTTAGTGCCATGAAGGAGCTCCATTTCAAGATACTAGTTCATGGGGATGGTATCCAAGGTATGAAAAAATACGTGTACCCACTCTGGCTGTGGTTATGTTCCCCATGCTTTATTCCACTTTACTAGGTGATCATGTGGATCATCTCTTCCACTATACTTCTCATTCATTCTGGTGTTAACCCACTCGAACCATAGCTTCATCATTCTTCTGTAATCTCATCATCCAACAAAACTATCCTTATGCGTACCCCACCATCATTGATCCAAGTGGATCTCTAGACACAGTGGCATGGAAAAAACTCAAAATTCAAAGTGGTAGAAAGGCAATGAACTAGACATCATATTGAAGTGCTCATCGCCCTAATTCTAATGGTGCAAATGGCACTCTAATCCGAGTCCGGATGAAGGAGATAGAAGCAGTCAAAGTTGGGTTGAATTTTGATGACTGGGCAAGCTTAACAAAGACACAATTTGGCCTTTTCTGGCAAACGGAATCCAAACAACTCCAGCTATATTTCAAGAAAAATTGTTGCCCTATTAAAATGATCCCTTCGGTCAAAAACTGAATTTTCAAAAACATGCAAGTTGTTTTATTAAACAAAAAAAATATTAAAAAAAGGGTGGCAGGTCACCAACCCCACTACCCTAACTATTCGACATATAATTATGGAGTGGTGGGCCATGACCCTTGGCCCCTCCCCACATCCCATGGAATGTAGCAACAAACGAGGTGGGCAGCCATGACCCCTCCACCCCACAACCCGACACCGTTATGTAATATATGAAGTGGATGGTGGGCCGACCCTTGGGGCATGAACCCAACCATGCCAAAAAACACATACCACAACCATTAATGGATGGATGCAAGTCATTGAAAAGGAGGAAGGTATGGTGGGCGAGCCGCCCAAGGTGGGCCTGACCCAACCGTTAACTTTTTTAAAAATAATTCATTTGCAATGTATGTAAAAAAGAGGAGGTAGGGTTTGATTGCCCGACCTCCTCCATATTAACCAGACCCCTAAACCAACTCAACTAATTTCCACTTGGGAAATCCATCAGCCAAGTTTGATTTAAATGCAGTTTGTTAGTTTTCTCAGGTAGTGGAGGTAGTGCATGTAGTTCGAGGCAGAATTTTGCAAGAGGGCTGAATTTTCACTTTGTCAGAATTTCACAAATTTTATATGGTTTCAGCACTTCTCGACGCCATGAATGCAATGGTGTTATCCATTTATCCATTAGAGTTCTATATTTTTTGGCCATTTTTCAGTATGGAGCTATAAAAATCCTTTTTTGTAACTGATGCTTGTACTCTTCTTTCTCATGCCACTTAATCAATGAAGGCCTCCCCATTGATCGAGTAGGGCCCGGAGACGTAGTCCAAGTTGGACGAACTCCATTATCAAGTCTTGTTGTCTTCTTTCATGCTTTATGTGTTTCTCCTCTTATCTCATGTGCACATTAAGTTTTCTATGTTAAGCTATAATTTATGCATGTAATTATTTAACACATCTATAAGCAAAAGATTTTGGATTAAGTGGTATCAGATAAGGTCTTTTTTAGATGTGAATTGCATATTTGTATGCTAACAAGAAATAGGCTCCAAAGAGGCGAAGGGAAATTAAATTATTTCAATCCTGAAGCGGGGCGTGCACATCGAAGAAGAAACATGGCAGATGAAGAGGCTCGTCATAAAGAAGAGTGCAATTTCTGCAAAACCTTCTGTATAATGGCATAGAATGTTGGTTAGTTGCTTTCATGGCTAGAGAAAGCAAAAGAGAGAAATACAAAAGAATAAGGTTCAGTGCATGGAAATGGTGGAGAAGAACCCCCCCCCCCCCCCCCTTCTCCTTCCATGAGTGAAATTTCTTCTTCCTCTCATCCCCATCATCATAGAAATTCAAAGGATGCATCTAAGAAACCTTTCTTTAAATTAGATGTCAAATTTTATCTTCCGATGTTTAACGGTGAAAGTAATGTAGAAAATCTTAATAAGTGGATTAAGAAGATTGAAATCTACTACAGGGTTCAACAGATTGATCGGGGCGAGGCAAAGATTCAGCTGGTCTCTCTTCGACTGAGTAGCACCGATCTCATTTGGTGGGAGAGAAAATTGTGAAGCAGTAAGAGTGTGGGTAATCTTCTTTCCTCATTGCCTAGTTTCATTTCTGCATTAAAGGAGCAATTCAATCCCTTGGGTTATAAACAAAAATCCTTAATGGATTGGAAATACTTAAAGTAGGGATGAGGTCAGGATGTTCAAAGCTTTACAGAGCAATTTATAAAATAGACACTTAATTTGGGCATTGCACTTGACTCACCTGAAGTAGTAACTAAGTATATTAGATCATTACATAGTTACCTTATAAATTCATTATTATTGTTTGAACCAACTACTATTGACTCCACCAGTGTGAAGGAAATATATCTTGAGAACAGGGGCAAAAATGAAAGAGATGATCATTTCAAGAAACCACCTTTGAAACCTCCAAATGGCAAACCCAAAGTGAAAGGAAAAGGAAAGGAGGAGAGGACGACATGAACCAAGAAAGATGAACGAGAAAGACCTTATTGTAATAATTGCAAAAAGGAAGGTCATGACGACGATCGTTGTTGGAAACAGTACTCAGAAAAGAGACCAAAGAAGTATGGAGGAAAAGGCAAGTAGAAGATAGTGGCAACTGTGTAGAAAGACCTTGGATCTGATTTTGGAGATGAAGCATTGATCACAACAGTAGGAAAAAAAGGTACTCTTACAACTCATGTTAATTCTGAATCACATAAAGGTACTAGTTCAATAGATGAGTCTCTTCCTAATGAACGAAAGAGAATTGAACTATTTCATATTAGAGTTATCATAAATCATACAAAAGTGGAAACTCTATTTGATACCGAATCCCAAGAAAACTTAATTTCAGAGTCCTTGGTAAAGAATCTAGGCTTGGAAACCAAACCACATCCAAAACCTTACCCACTTGGATGCATACATGACAAAGAAAAACTGAATGTAACTAAGCAGTGTAAGGTTAAATTTGTGATCACTTCTAAGTTAGTGGATGAGGTAAAACTTGATGTGATACAATTGGATATTTGTGGCATGGTGTTAGGGAGTCCATATCTATATGATAGAAAGGAAATCTTCTTT
Organism: Pinus taeda; assembly: GCA_000404065.3. NCBI lineage: Eukaryota > Viridiplantae > Streptophyta > Pinopsida > Pinales > Pinaceae > Pinus > Pinus taeda. The sequence continues at coordinate 125,727 of APFE031541487.1, read as the reverse complement.
CGTCATGAAAACAAATACCAAATCACAAAAGATGGGGTAGAATATATTGTAAGGGTTCATCAAACTAAAATCAATGCTAGCCTTGTAAGTGTAGGACAAGTGAAGAGGTTGGTGAATTTCAATAAGGGTTGCATTCTTATGATTGTAAGGGGAAAAGATGTAGAATTATTCGATGCTTTCCAGGGTTTTGATCATGTGCATAAAAAGGAATTATGTGAATTAATTTCTAACTATTATGAGATGTTTTAGGAACCAAGGGGATTGCCTCTGAAGAGGGAAATCCAACATGAGATCCATTTGTAGCATGATGCTCCTTTACCGAATATTGGCATGTACAGGATGTTGACCATTGAGATGGAGGGGATCAAAAAGCAAGTGCAGGAACTATTGAACCAAGGGGTCATCAAACCGAGCACTTCTCCATGCGGCTCACTGATTTTCTTAGTGCTGAAAAAATATGGCACATGGAGGATGTGAGTGGATTATTGAGCACTAAACAAAATCACAGTGAAAAATCGTTACCCTCTTCCCCACATTGATGACTTATTAGATAAATTAAATAATGTTATCTATTTCACCAAATTGGATTTGCGTAGTGGTTATCACCAAGTCCAAAATGAAGAGTAGGATGTGTGGAAAACAATATTCAAGACCAAACAAGGTTGTTCGAATGGATGGTGATGCCATTCAGACTTTGCAATGCTCTAGCCACTTTTATGAGGGTCACAAATGATCTCTTTCGGCCTTTCATTGGTGAATTTGTTCTTGTATATCTAGATGATATTCTTGTCTTTAGTAAGAGTTGGAATGAACATGTATGTGATGTGAAGAAAGTGCTTGATGTATTGAAAAATGAAAAAATCTATGTAAAATTGTCAAAGTGTGTGTTTGGGAAAACCTCTTTGGTTTACCTAGGTCAGATTGTTGGTCATGGTTAGCTAAAAAGTGATCCTTATAAAGTTGAAGCAGTTGTAAGTTGGCCTAAACCTACAAGTGTAACCGAGGTTCGTAGCTTTTTGGGTGCAGTATAGTATTGCAGGAGATTTATTGCCAATTTCTCTATTATTGCAGCATCTTTACATGAATTGACATGTGTAAAGCAAGTCTTTCAATGGGTAGGAAAGAAACATAAGTCCTTCAAAACATTGAAAGAAAATATCAGCACCGCACCGGTCTTGGCCTTACCAGATCTCCAACAGCCATTCGATATTGAGACAAATGCCAGCGGATATGCCATGGGAGTTCTACTGATGCAACACAAGAATCTGATATGTTACCATTCAGAGAATTTCTCTCCAGTTGTGATAAACTATCCCACTTATGACAAGGAGTTATATGCCTCAGTCCAGAGTGTGAAAAAGTGGAAACACTCCCTGGTCAGTAAGGAGATCATCATCCATACGGATGATCAGTCCTTGCAGTATCTTCAGTCACAGACCAAGTTACAACAATCTCATCATTTCAAGTGGATGGGTTTTCTTCAACAATTTCATCTGGTAATAAAGTATAATGAGGGCACTAGCAACAAAGTGGTCGATATGCTATCTCTCCCTCCTATTTCTGCTTCTGTTATTTTGTATAATGCTTCATTATCTTTTGAAAGTTATGCTGAACAATATGCTAACGATGATGACTTTAAGGAGATTTGTACCAAACTAACCCATGGTTCATAGGTGGACAACTATCACTTGTAGGGGAAACTGTTGTATCACCTTGGCAAATTGTGCATACCCACAGGAGAAAGGGTACATGTAATTCGAGAGGCCCACACCTCCCTTGTGTTTGGTCATTTTGGTATTGAAAAAACTGTGTCATGTACAAACATTTTATTTTTGGCCTCATATGAAGAACATTGTGACTTGCTATGTAAAGGGGTGTATGACGTGTTCTATTTCAAATCCCTCTAATAAAAAACTCGGGCTCTACACACCACTCCCTATTCCGAGTCGTTCATGGGAAAGTGTGTTGATGGATTTTGTAGGAGGTTTTCCTTTGTCTTGGAAAAGTCATGACTATTTGTATGTCATCATTGACCGTTTTAGTAAGATGTGTATTTTAATGCCTTGTAAAAATCAAATAATTGTAGAGAAGACTGCTTATCTTTTCTTTCAGCATGTTTGGGTTCATTTTGGGCTGCCCACATCGATTGTGTCAGATCAGGACTCTTGCTTTCTCAGAGAGTTTTGGACCAGCTTGTGGAAGATGATGGACACCAAGTTGCAAAGAAGCACAACATTCCATCCATAGACTAACGGATAGACAGAGGTTGTTAATTGCACCATGTTACACTTGTTGCGAGGTTATTGTGGGAAACATCCTAAGTTGTGGGATGAGAATCTTCCATATGTGCAGCATTCCTACAATCGAGCAGTGCACTCATCTATGCATCGTTCACCATTTGAGACATGTTTTGGCTACTTGCCAAAAGACCCTTTTGATATGGTCTTTGGAAGGGAAGATGACTCCAGTGGACATGATGACAGGGAAAAAGCACAACAGTTCATTCAGCGGATCCAATTGATTCACCAAGCAGTACAGGAGTAGTTGGAGAAAAGTCAAGCTCGGTACAAGGTTCGACATGACAAACACTGAGTCAACCTGCAATTTCAAGTGGGCGACAAAGTGTGGTTCCATATCAGCAAGGAAAGGATGAAGGGAGAAGGGAAGAAGTTACGACCAATCCGGTATGGTCCATTCACCATCTTGGAGAAGATTGGAAACAATGCCTTTCATCTCGATTTGCCGATATATATACAAATGTACTCCATAGTGAATGTGGAAAACTTAAAGTTGTATGACTTTGCACCGGAGTATCTGGATGAGTTACTTGAAGACATCATCCCTGACAGAAGAACCAAGACTTCACGATGGGGAGATGTGGAATACCTTCGAGTTGGTTTCAAGGGGATGCACCCTAGTAAGGAAAAATGGCTGGAAAAAGAAAGAGCGAGGAAACAATTCCCTCACTTTCCAATTGACTAATAAGGCTTTTGGCGATCCAAAATCTCCTCAATGGGGAGGATTGATCCAGGTGGATCTATAGACATATTGGCATGGAAAAATATCAAAATTAAAAGTGTCAGAAAGGTGATGAACTTCTCATTCGATCGAATTTCTCGTCGCCATGATTCCAACGGTGCAAACGACACTCCAATCCATGTCTGGATGAAGGATATAGAAGCAATCAAAGTCGGGTTGACTTTTGATGACTAGGCAGGCTTAACAAAGACACAATTTGGCCTTTTTTGACAGATGGAATCTGCCCAACTTCGGCTAGATTTCAGGCAAAATTGTTGCCCCGTTAAAACGACCCCTTCTGTCAAAAACCAAATTTTCAAAAACGTGTAGGTTGTTTTATTAAACAAAAAAAAAAATTATTAAAAAAAGGGTGGTGGGCCACAACCCACCACCCCAACTATTCAACATATAATTATGGAGGGCGGACCATGACCCCGACCCCTCCCAACATCCCACGGAATGCAGCAACAAACGAGGTGGGTGGCCATGACCCCACGACCCCACAACCCGACACCATTATGTAATATATGAAGTGGGTGGTGGGTCGGCCCTTGGGGCATGGACCCAACCATGCCTAAAAACACATACCACAACCATTAATGGAGCGATGCAGCCCATTGAAAAGGAGGAAGGCACGGTGGGCGGGCCGCCCAAGGTGGGCCCGACACAACCATTAGATTTGTTTTTAAATAATTCGTTTGCAATGTATGTAAAAAGGAGGAGGCGGGGTTTGACCACTCGACCTCCTCCATATTAACTGGACCCCTAAACCAACTCAGCCAGCCACCACTTGGGAAAATCCACCAGCCAAGTTTTATTGAATGTAGTTTGTCAATGCACCTAGGTAGAGGAGGTAGTGCATGCAGTTCGAGGCAGAATTTTGCAGGAGGGCCAAATTTTCACTTTGTCAGAATTTGACAAATTTTATATGGTTTCAGAACTTCTCAATGCCACGAACGCAATGGCACTATCCATTTCTCCATCATAGTTATTCATTTTTGGCCATTTTTCAGTATGGAGGTATAAAACTCCTTTTTTGTAACTGATTCTTGTACTCTTCTTTCTCATGCCACTTAATGAATGAAGGCCTCCCCATTGATCGAGTAGGGCCCAAAGATGTAGTCCAAGTCAGACAAACTCTGTTATCAAGTCTTCTTGTCTTATTTCATCCTTTATGTGTTTCTGCTCTTCTCTCATGTGCACATTAAGTTTTCTATGTTAAGCTACAATTTATGCATGTGATTCTTTAACACATCTATAAGCAAAAGATTTTGGATCAATCATGTAGGTGTAGCATGCAGTGCTAACTCTAATGCTTGGAGGCGGTGGTCCTCAAGGAACTCATGCTCAAATTCATCCAAAAACATATCTACATCAGTTAAACCATCATAATAAGGTAATTTCCTTACCTCCTACGAAACACAGTGCAATGCGTTTGTCATCATATTTCATCGCAATGTAGAAACTTCATGTAAGCGCTTCTGTCAATGTTCTAATTCTTTGTCTGAATCTAAGGTGTAGGAACCCTCTTCGTCCCATGCAATCTTCCCATCTACCATTGGATTGATCCAGTCCTGATCTCATGCTGTTATTTTTTATATTTTATCTAGTTCATCATCAATTTCTTCATAACCGCAGACTGGTTCAGTATAGCACGCCCCTTCTACAGGGTCCAAAGGCACTATAACCCTGAGTGACTTTCTTTTAAATGACATTGTCCTCTTATTTATATTAATGACTCCATTCATATCAATAGCCCAGTCAATTCCCTAGAGTGCAGGGTAGAGATTACTGTCATCGAAAATTTCTATAACTTCAAAGTTGACTACTGCACTCACACCTTCAACATCAACTGTTACTCCATATAGCCATCCCATGGGGATGATTTTTTGTTGTTTCACCATTCTGAGCTGAATTAGAGACCATTGCAATGCAGGTCTCCCAATTCTTTCCCATGTCTATTTCGGCAACACGTTCACATCGGACCCTCGATCCAATATGGCCAGATTCATTTCATAATCTCCTATCTGCATGGTTAGCTTCATTTCTTGCCCTATTCGTGCCAATTTTTCTGACCACACAGTGTCCATCAATGACTTTCTTTTTTCTCGTAGCATTTATTTATTAATTCCTCTAGTCCTTCCACAACTTTTCTATCTCACAGAAGCTTTATGCAAGTTTCCAAAAATGTAGTGAGCACAGAAGGATCAACCTCAACAGGTGCATTGATTTCTTGTACCTTGTCCTGTGTTCCTGAGGTAGAGGCCTCAATGAATCTCTTCGTAGCTTCCATAAATGTTTCCTTAGCATGATCCAAATCAAAGACAACTTCTTTCTCTGGTGCTTTGTGGACCCATCCTTCTTCTTCAGGTTGTTTACCTCTATTAGTGCCAGTCGTGATTCCACTTCTTAGCACAATATTAACACTTTGATCTTCTTCACAGGGTTTAGCCCTCATCATCTATAAATTTTGTGTAGGTTGTTTAGGTTTCATTTTCTTTTCTTGCATTTTAGTTATCAACACGAGACATTCTTCTATAGTATGGCAAAACAGTCTGCAGTATTGGCATGATGGGTGTGTAGGATTTTGGCACTCTCGCCCATAGTGCCCTGGCTATCCGCAGTTGTAGTAGATAATCTGACCACCACCTCTACCAAGTCCACCTCCTCTATAGTCCCTTCCTCGACCCTGATATCCTCCAAGAACTCCTTTAGAAACTTGATCTAGAGGCTGAGTTTATGCTTGCATATGGTACCTAGGTGTTCTTTCCATCATCAACTCATAGCTTTGACAGTGGCACTCATCGTGGCCCATAGATTTGCAGAAGTTACAAAACAACTACTGGGGTATCTGAAGAAACTTCTGAAGTAAATGGAAATTAATCATCGCATGTTTCCCAGTAACTTGAAAAATGGCGCACCATAATAGATCCCCCATGCTCGTACCTACTAGGGTTTCTCACTTTAGGGGAATTGGCCCCCCTCCTGTAATATAATTTGCGTACATGGGACAATGATATTTATCATGCCCATGGCCCTTGCACTTAAAACGCTAGACTTTTGTGCATACTTCTGGTTTAGTTTCCTTGTCTTTCTTGAAACTCTGTAATTCTAGGTGCAAGCTTGCTAATTGTGAGTGGATCTACTGTACTCCTAGGTTAGATCCTGAATAGGTGATTCATGCAGCCTCATTGTGATCTCCAAGGCATCTGGCTATGTTTCTATCTTTTGTTGTGACAGAGAAATTCTTAAGTGGGGCAAAAGCGACTCTATAAACCATTCGTGATGTTGGCTATCTGTGATTTGCATGTTAGCCTCTCTAATCTGACACTTCAACCTCTGATCAAATTCCAAAGCCGTCTCATCAACCCTCATCATGATCTCTTTAAATCCAATTACTGATTGTGAGTCAAACCTAGGCTTACTAAATTCTTTGTTTAAATCCATCTTAGTCTATGCGAGTGATGCAAGCAGATTATCAGAACAATACTCAATGTACCAAGTTAGCACGTGATCCTACAAAGAGGTAACTACCTATGCCTTCTTTATATTGTCATCAATAATCTATTGCACTATCCATACAACATTTGCAACAAACTAGAACATCTCTAGATATTCACTTCCTATGCCCTTGAAGATTGTCATTTTCATTGTGTCTGCCATGTTAAAAGGTGGCGGTGGAGGTGGAGGTGGCAAAGGTGTATGTGGTGGAGGTGGAGCTGGTGGTGGAGTGGATGGATGGTTTGTTCTAGGAATCCCTTGAGTGATTAGTTGAACTATGATGCATGTCATAGTTTGACCCACCCCTTCATTGTCACTTGAAGGAGGTCCAATCAAGGGGCTGTATTCTGGTCTTGATCCTTTGTGATTTCTAAAGAATTGTCCACTTCGCATAGCTTTGAACATCAAGGTAATGGCATCACCCATTTTTCACATAAAAACATTTTAATCTAAGTATTCAATGATCTTAAGTGCATACTTCGCGGTCTCTTGAAGATGTTAGGTTGTGTTATATTCTTTCCACGACTAGCCCACATAGTTAATCGGTGGGTTAGAGGGGGCACAGAGTCCCCCTTCGTTGCGCCGATTGCGCAGTGGGGGGGTCACAGGGGATTTGAGGGGGCAGGTAACCCAACTCTATGAGGTCTGAGGTAGCGCCGTAGAAAATTTTGGTTTTGGAACCTATTTTAGGTTGGGCGGACCCACCTATGGTTTTGTGCATGATTTTCGCACATGTTTTTTGGACGTGATGGTTTTCGGTCCATGGTTTTGGACGCGATGGTTTTTGGTCCATGGTATTAGATGCTTCGGCATGTATAAATATGT
>APFE031541487.1:67091-108486 GCA_000404065.3 Pinus taeda | reverse complement strand
GGTCAGGACCCCCTAAGCCAACAACTCCTTTTCTCTGCAATTATGGAATTTTTAGAGCATTATTGTAATAGGGGTTTCACTGCTGTAGGTAAAGAAGATCAATCTCAGATATGGGGAGTACGGGGATTTATCTTTTGCAAATCTGAACTATATAGGGGAAGTAGAGCTTGCACTATTGCAGCTCTTGTTTTAACAATAGAGTTTAAGATTTATAAAGGAATGTTGGAGATCAGAGCTAGAAAAATAGGTTCAATAAATTGGTATTTAAAGTACTATTGTTTCAATACTGATTTCATTTTATAATAGTAGAAACATGTCATTTTCATTCATATTTGTGCACTATTTTCGATGTGATTAATTCACCTCAATAACCTGTTGTTATTTATCTCTACTCTTGTGTGTTGAACTCTGATTTTTGAGTAACTATTTACTCATAAATCAGCTTTCTAATTATGATTTAACAAACAATAATATTTTGTGAACTATTTCCTTATATTATTGTTTAATCATTCGAGTTATTCATTTAATAATCATCATAATTTTGTGAACTACTTCCTAAATGTTGTCGATTAATTATTCTTGTTAATAGATCTTTGAATATAATGTTTTTTGGTATTCATAATATCAGTTAATAAAATTGCTTCATTAGCTTTATATTCATTATAAGCCATACATATTTAAATCCCAATCATTTAAATACTTTTCTCTCGGTTGGGTTAGACCTACATCTTCCTAATCGAGATAGGGTTAGGATTTTTTTCATTTTGTTTGCATTCTAGGATTAATTCGCATTTAGATTTAATTCTACATTTCTAGAAGTCGTCTTATTGAAGAGGCAAACTTTAGTTGTGGCTTGGATGAGCCCTAGATCAACCTACAGATCACTTTCTTTCCTAATCAGCAAGAAGAGTCGATTTGATGTATCTTCTCTATTGGTAGCTAAAAGTCATACTTTAAGCTAGTAGAGATAGAGAGAAGGTAACTAGACCTAGTTTAACAATTCAAAACCACCATCCTAAATGGAAAAGGAGCGAATTTAAGTCCTCGACCTGGTGGTCTCCCTTATAATGTTGAGGTAGAGACTTTTGATCCTTCAACATTTTTGGCACTAGAAGGAGGGCTTGAAGAATTTTTGTCTTTTGGAGCTTTTGTATTTTAAAGTTTTATTTAATCACGATGGCTCCTCTTAAACTTCCAATTTGGAGTTGTATCTCTAGACGTGCATCTGCTAATACTCCACCAGAAAAAGTAAGACAATTGTTAAAGGTAATGTTTAACAGTAAGAGAAATGTTTTTTCATTTGATCATGCTTTATAGTTTATTCAAAGAATTTCAAATTCTACTTTCCATGATATTGATGAGACCATTTTATGAAGGATTTTTACTCTTACATTCTCAGGAAAAGCCAGAAACTAGTGTCAATCTCTTCCAGTTGCCTCTATTCACAGTTGGGATAAATTTATCACAATGTTCCTTTATAATTTTGATGATTATGAGTATGAACAGGTATGTGATGAATTCAAAGATTTACAAAGATTTGAAAATGAATCTCTCTTATATTTTACTGTTAGATTTAAATTAATTTGCTTGATATTCAAAGCTAAAGATAAACCTTCAGAAATTGAACTGATCGATTAGTTTGAGTATCTTTGTGCTCTTCCTCCCATTTCAAATATGTATGTAACACTTGCAAGCTTTGATGACTATCCTCCAACTTCTAGTAATATTATCAAAAACTCTGATTTAGAGGTGCATATTAACCATGATGAAGTCACCTCATCCATGTATGATATATTCTTAAATATAGTACACGCCTCTTACAATATTAATGATAATCATGCTAAGGAATCATTATCACAAATCTTGCAAGAATTTGATAAACAACTACAAGAAGGAATCAATAATAATCTATAAGAACCACCTGCCACTAAATCTGAAAATCACTATGAAATAAATTCAAAAGATAAGTTAAAAAATCAACAAGTATAGGTAGAAATTGAAGTATCCAGTAATATGTGATCTTTTGTAGAAATTTTTGAATTTAATCGTGATAATCTAATGCCAAATTTAGAGCATCCAAACAATATTATTCAAGAGAGCATTAATAAAAAAATGAATGATCATAAATCTAAAATTTTCAACAGAGAAAATGTACAAGAATCTATAAATAGAGATATTTTTAAATTCATTTCTTTAGACTTGCATTTCTCCCTTTATCTTGATATTTTTGTTGATAGAAATTTATCCCTAGCTACATTAATGTTATTCCAGAAAATAAAGATGTTGATTTAAATTAATTGCCAATTAGTTTTTATCAAGAGAAAGAATCATTCATTGATCATTCTTCTGACATAAATGAACATGTGTTCCATATTCCTTCTTGTTTTGATACATCAAATAAGAATAAAGAGAATACTAGTGAATGTCAAAAATCATTTATGATGGCTGCTTTAATATTGAGGATGTTGATTCGTCTCCTTTCCTATTAAATCTTCATGTTCCAAATCCATTTATACTTGAAATTGTTCCAATTTGTTCTCATTTCCAAACAACTAATCATCTTCAAGATTTAGACATTCAAGAACTCATCCCAATCTATGAATCTTATGATGACCAAGCTCTCATTCCTATTCATAGTCATGAACATCTCTCTAATTCACAAGTTGGTGTTGGCAATAATTCTAACTACATTATTCTGGCCAATTCTTGTGAAGAGGAAATTTCTTCAAGTCAGTCCTAATTGTGTTGTAACAATAATTGTAATAATAGTGTAAATTATGATTTAATTTTATTATTGTTCCTTCATTTATTTTATTTAATTTCAGATTTGTTTTATGTTTTCATTGTTTAGTTTTTAGATCTTTTATGCTCGCATATTGAACAGTTCAGTATTGAACACACTATTGATACATTGCATGAATGGGAAAATGAAGTTTTAAATCATAATCATGAACATCAAGAGCTATTATTCTTCCAATTTCAATTGATGTTCATCTCTTATCACTCGTTCATTTTCTCTCGAAAGCAGTGACAACAAGAGTGTATTTTTACAATATGATCAACAATATAATTCAATTAATGATCTTCCATTGAATCTATCAAATTTCCATCCATTTTTCATTGACCCATTTTCAAGACATTTGGAACGTTCTCCTACAAAGAAGATTGTTAATAATTTAACATATGTACGTAGGACTTACATGCATGCCATTGTATCTAAAAATTCATTTCCACAATCTGGTCTGTTATCCCCTCTTTTGAACCTCTCCCAATCATTAATGGAAATCCATCCAGATTTCTATGATCTAATAGAAATTCAGCTCGAAGGGACATTTCAAGAGAAGGTGATTATAAATAAGTTGCTTCTTGTATACATGTTAACAATTAGTGTACATAATATATTAAATTTTTTTTCTTCATTTAACCATATTATTGTTACTAATGTTTGACCTGTACTTACATGTAGGAGTTAGAATGAGAGAATGGTTACACTGGAAGCATGAATATACTTAGTCATGTTTCTTTTCAATCAGTTAGAATTGGGAATAGGTTAATTTAAATTTAGATTCCTTTTTTTTCATTTATTTCATCATTTTAGATTTTTAATAAGAAAGTAATGAATCCAAGTTTTTCTTGGCATCCCCTTTCATTTTCTGGTAAAGTGGCTTAAAACATATCAAAATTCTTATATAGTCAAATCATACACACTTGTGAAGCACTTGATTGTCTTGTTTTTTCAAAAAACTTCATCACGTTGTTAAAAATATTTTTTAATCATATATGAAGAAATTCTAAGGAATTTCTATGGCTTGGAAATTTTTGGTTCACAAGTATTTCTAAAAGGCTCATTTTCACCACTCTTGTCCTTCGATGTAAATTTTAGGAGGATGAAATTTGAAGGTTTATTACTTAAAATTTTTTACTGAATAAGTAGATGATTTTGAACATATGAAATTTTTGAGAAATTCATGGGAGAACTTGAAGATTCATGAGATAAACTTACAGTCGAAATTCTTCGAAGTATGCATTAACAAGTTCATCTTCATATGTTGTTTTATTTTCTCTCTTTCATAGAGTATTTCTTATTTATGTTTTGCTTCTTATTTGAAGGTCTTCATTGGCTTTATTTGGGAGACTTGAGATAAGAAAGAAACCAACCCTTTCTTAATATGCAACATGTCTAGGGAAGTATTTGTGTTTCATCATAATTTGGGTATTCTTTAGTTTTTAATCTATTCATTAAAACCTTGATAGACCCTTTTGTATTAAATTAATGCATTATCAAAATATTCATATCGGATCCTTATAATATTGTAACTTTCCTCATGAGCAAGTTACAATAAAATAATTATTTGATCTAATATTTTCGATAATTAATATAATTATTAAAGGGGTTTTTGTAAAAAGGCAAAGTTGAGTTGGGCGCTTTCTTTTGAATCAAATACTTTAAGAGCTACCACCCCACAACTACCACTTGGCATATCGGCCTTCGCAAATATCATAACTTATAAAGTGTGTTATGCTCAAAACTCTCGATGTCCAAATCATCTAATATTCCAAGACTCCGATATTCTGATACTCTGATATCTTCGATCTCCTGATACTCCTATATTTGGTCCCCCCTTCGATACCTCCATCTTTATCATATCAAAATTTTTATAAATAACACCTTTTCACTACACTCTTGGTATTCCCGATGTCTCTTACTTCCGCTATCCGATGTTCCCATCCTCAGCCTATATCGAGACTTTCATTTCAAGTGCTTTCTCTTTAAATCCCTGATATACTATTTCCGATATAAACGTTTTGATATCACTTCTCGCCTACACTTATTATCCATTATTTCCTTAAATATGATTTATCGAAAGTCGCAAATATCGTAACTTTATAAAGTATAGCCAAGTGATTTCTTCTATACTTTTCTTTTGATACACTAATGTGTGTAGACCCACGTGAACTCATGAGTCAATAATCATATTCTACCTCTCATTGATGCAACTGAAATGAAATGCTTACACTCTTTATTTCTATGATTTGCTACAAATGGAGGAAAATTCACACAAAACTCTTGCAATGAATGATCTTATCCATGATTTTATCTATGTCTATTCTGAATCTTACGATTGCCTAGTTGAGTTGAACCATTGCATCACACTCATTCATATTGTTTTCCCTTTAGTGATATTCATTTCTTCTTAAAGGATTTAGAGCCTCTAATTGGTGAATCTTGGAATCTTGACCCTCTGTTTTTCATTTTGTTGAGATCTTTCATTAGAAGTTCAGACTTTCTTGTTTTTTGGAATTTTTTATTATATCAAAAGCATTTAAAACAAATTTTGATATTTACCTCTACGATATCCACATTGCCTTTTCCTCTACTATCACGTCCATTACACTTAGAAAAGGAAATGGCCCCTATTTCATTGTCTTCACTGGTATCTTGTGGTCTCAAAGTCTTGTAAGTTGATTTGAGCTTTAAAAAGGTTTTTGAGATATTTAACGCCTGATTTATTCTCATATTTATTAAATCTCAGAATCCTTTCCTCAGAAGCTTATTTTACAGGTAAATGTAAGTGCTCTTTCAATTATTTTTACAACACTTCAAATTATCTTATTATTGAAATGAAAGTCATCAGAACTACTTTATAAACTATTACAAAAATTTTAACTCTGATACGTGAATGTTTGATGTACTAGAAAGGTAGTGTTCCCACATTATACATTTAAAAAACATTAGCTATCAGGAATGATCAATATCGTAAGTTTTGTTTGTAAAAATTACAAAAAAAAATTGTTCTAAAATCTTGCTTGCCTTTATTATTCTAAATATCAAGACTTCTTATGTCATAGGTGAAATTAAAGTAAAATTCTAAAAACGAATGTCGTCGGAAACATTATGAAGCAAGTTTTTTGTTCATTGGAGTTTTTCCCATTAATAATTTTTGGAAAACTTGAGCTCTTAATTTTCACTTTGATTCTCTCGGAAACTTAGAACTTTAGAATATCAGGTTAAGTATCTTTGTAGTTATCTGATCAATTCATTAGGATCTTTCACTATGATCACATGAAGTCTTGTTTGATTATCTTTGTATATACGCTACTTTAATGGTCATGGTGGTAAAGATATTGGATATATTTTAATCATAATTTTATCAAATCCAAGTATTCATTCATCGAGATGAATTTGTGACTATAGGGATATACATTCTTCATGGTGTATGCACATGGTCCTCTTTTACTCTTCTCATAAATCTTCTTGGCTAATGAGAAACTTCATTGCCTGTAGTTCATTTAGGTTTTTTCCTTTGACTCATTATTGGATGCACAATTTATTATCTCAATGATCTTTTAGTGAGAATCTTCATTTTCTTTTCAAGGAACTCTTGAGAAACCACTATGGCAATGCAATAATTAGTAAGGAATTTGGAACAGGTAAAGATAATGGACCATGGTTAATTCATGTTTGAATTCTCTTTTATTGAATTTTTTATATATCACTCCATACTTATCATATAAAAATTCAAGTCCTTTTCATATACATAATTTCTACATTATTTGGATTTTGAGTCAATTTCAATATATTGGGGCTTATATAAGTTCAGAATGGAAAAACCAAAGAGAAAAAGCATCGCTGCAATTCATAAAGAAGCATCACTTCGTTCTCATTTCCATGGATTTGGTTTATGTTGTAGCAGCTATAACCACCCTCCAAAATTTTTCCTTAGCTTCATTTTGGAGCCTCCCTACCAACCTTCCTCAACAGTATGTCTTGCCTTGTCAAGTACACAAGCTTTGACGATTTTCTAGCAGACTGCTAGCCTGTGCATGAAATCTTGTTGCACCCCCCTCACAAGTTATTTCTATGGACATGGTCTAGGTGTAGGGTGAGTAGTTCCCTCAATAAATTGCGTAATTCTTGAGGGGAACCAACCTTCCCACTAGAAATTGGGCAATCATGTATGGCAGTCTGTTGGGCTCCAGAATTATGCAAATCTGCCTGTCACCCTTCACTGGAAAAATTGTGTAATCTCCCCCAGTAGGACTGCTCAACCCAGATTTGTGTAATCGTGAGCAGCAGTCAGCTACTCAACCCAGAAATTGCATAATCCTTCTGGGTAACTAGCCTAGCTCCCTCCCAGAAATGTGCAAATTTTCCCCTCAGCTGAGCAGGTTGTTGCATGTGCCATTGAGTTGACTGGTTCCACTCGGGACCGAGAACACTTGACTTGCATGCATGGGATTCTTTTTCCCTGAATAGAAAAATAAACATACAAAAAGCATCCCTAGATTTTAGGGAGTTATTTTTAGAAGCTGGAGGTTACATGCAAATATTGTTTTAGAATCTTTCCTCCAAGTGTTGTTTTTTCCTAGATTTGTGGCACACACATCATGAGCCTCAAACTTATTTATTTGATGCTTCAAAGCTCGCTTATTCACATCAATCTTGTAGCTTTCACATGCCACAACACATCTAAGAGTCTTCAACACATCCAACTCAGATATTCATAGGTAAGTCCTCTTAACTTGTCTTTTGCACCATTTCTGTCGCTTTTTGTGTTTTGACTTATATGAGTGTTGTTTGCTTGATTTCTGTGAATGCTTGTTGTTGTTTAGATGCATACTAACTTGTATTAGCACCATTTCAGTTTTTGTTAGCATGTCACAGTTGTGGCATGCATGAAACCGTTTTGCATGAATGGTCGTTGATTCGGTGACTCGCTTCATCCACATGCATGTTGTTCCATTTTCTGAATCTTTCATTCACCATTTGCATGAACGATCATTCGCTCCTACTTACACTTCATATAGCCATGAATTCACATTCACATTTGCTTTCAATTACCCGTTAGCGAGTCTAGGTAGCCTTGGTCTAGACTCTACCTCACCAAGACAACATTGCAAAATCCCGAGAGGGAAGGCTCTCTCTTCCTTTGATAAAATGTGCATTTCTTCCCAATGACTGCCCTCCAGTCTTGAATTGTGAAATTTTGAGGGATAGTGACTACTAGCCTAGAAAATTACGTAATGCTATCACTGGGCTTGCAACTATTTCCATCTAAAATTGTGCATTGCGCAATTCCAATAGCCAACATGCCAGACTGGATTACGCATTGTGCAATTCCAATAGCCAGCCACCCTCCCAAACAGCCTCGACTGCCTTTTACGTAGTTCTGGTAGCCAATCTCCTAGCCTCCCAAGAAAAATTACACAATCCTTTCTATTCAATACCTAGGTATGTTGCATGTTGTTCCCCAAGTTTTCTTTAGTTTTAGCTAATAAATTTCTTGCCATGCATGTCGTTATGTCTCCAAATCTAGTAGGCCTTCATTTGCCTCTGAGTAGATTAGGATCAATGGCCTCCAAGAGAGCAGGATCAAAGGACACTAACGAAAGTGCAACTGGAGCAGCAGTTGAGTGAGTGTCTACAACTCTGATGATCTACGAAGACACCAAGATGAAATGGCAAGAGGTCAATGATGCATTTGCAGGCACATTTTGGGAATACCTCGAAGACCGCCAAGTCTACATGAACATGCACAAGTTTTGCTTGTACCGAATTGCATGCAGGTATCCAATGCTCCCATGCGAAGACATGATACATTGGATCGTCTTGCACACTGATCCTGAAACGATGACATTGAGCAGCGTTAGTGAGACAAATATTGCTACCTTCAGGGAAGAAGATTATGAACAAATGTATCATATGTTGAAACCCGTGATCACCTTGGAGACACCCTTCAACATACTCAACAACAATGCTAACTCCAGAGATATCTTGAAGAACTGGATGAAGAAGCTAGCTAAATTCAAGATGACACCCAACCAAGTCTACAAGACGAAGACACTGCGAAAGGCATATCAATAGTTGGTCATCTTTCCATGTCATATGTATGGTCAAGAAAGCACAGAATCCTTCTGACAGATTTTGGTGATCACGTTGGACCAACTCGCCAGAGAAGGCAAAGCATGAAACTAGTCCAACATGTTGGATCATCAGCTGAAGGAACAGGTAGCAAGGGCTCGACAGCCGCCCAAAGGTATGAAAGTAGAAATCTACATGTCCTCCTCCATCTTGGATGCAAGTTATGTCTGTCAGGAGTTCCTAGGCTTGAAGTGGGCATGGACATCGGTGGAGACCTTTATGAACACTTATTGTAAGATGTTGTCCTAATGCAACTTCAGAGGAGTTATCACACAATTTTCTAATCATTTTGTCACCCTGTTTTACAAGATGATATTCAAACAAGATCCACCCTACATGTTGAAGGCTGCAATGGAGGCACTGATCAACATAGCTAATTGGTATGCTTCACTGACCGACACCTTCATACAAATGTATAGCACGGAGAAGCCTCTGTATGTTCTATCGAATTTTTCCTTGGACAAACTCGTCATGCAAGAAGTGTCATACGACATCTTGACCAGATTATCAACTAGGCTACACTGGAAGAAGAAGGCCCCTTGGCCTACTCTTCCATTTTGCATCGGGTTATATGAGATACAAAGTTTCAAGCATGTGGATGTCAAAGCGAAGGAGATGAATAAATATCCATTCTACGCCTGAATTTAGTATTTGTATGACCTGCATTGTCTTGTGAAAGACCACTGAATGAGAGTACAATTTAATTGGATCCACAGGTCATGTCATTGGACAAAGGAAGACCCATGGAGATATTGTTATAGCTTATCTAGACCCAATGAACAAGGTGGCCTTGTTGTCGAATGGTTAGAGAAGTAACATGAAGTAGTATTTCGAAGAGCACCAGAAGCAGTAGCAATAGATGTAAACATACCAATACGCGACAAGGGCAAGAGGAAGATTTTCAACAGCATGGAGGAAGAGAAAAGTTGCAAGTTCTGAGAAAACCCACTTGTGTAGAAAGAATCTTTGGCAATAGAGGCAAAGAAGAAACAATGCAACAAGAGAAATGTGCAAAGGCAGAGAGAGAAATATAGAATGGAGGAAATAAAGAAGTAGTTGCATGAGTTGAAGGAGAAACTCCAAAAGGAACAGGAGTTGTGTAGACAGGAGAAGGAAGTACATTACAGCAGGGGACTCAACTTGTATAGACAAATGAAACTGTGCCCGTACAGGTAGTAGACTCATCAGAATAGCTAGCATCAGGCAGACAGGGTGAACCATCAAAGGAACAGGAGTTCACTTAGGAGATAGAGCAAGCACTTGAACATATGGATACATATATGGAGCAACAGGAGTTAGAGCAAGACGTCAACCTCATGCCTCACCACTAAGAGGTCGACCCACTAGCTTGATTGCATCCAGAAGAGGAGCAAGTCCCAAGCGACCAAGGAGACAGTGAGATCCTCGGAGATCATCTAGAAGGGGAGATGCACAACATCTCATTCGATGAGTCTGAACATAGAGATGTGCAATATTGTAGAGTGTCGACTTTGGAGGAACATACATCTCCTGCATAGTTTGAGGAATGAGTGATCATGTCTGACGTGCATAAACATCCAGTAGCATTGAAAGATGCTATCAAAGCGTATGATGAAGCCACTAGCTTGAGTGTTCACTTCCTCATAGCTAAGAATGAGCGAATAGTGAAGGAGCTATAGATGACCAAGCATGGAGGAGAATTGGTTACACTATCTGACCGAGAAAAATTGAAGAAGTCAATACTCGATGAAGTATTGTCCCTTGACACAGTCATGTGGGCATTGTATTCCAAGTTTGGTACTGTGCATAAGGTAGTTTTCCATCTCAACAGTTGGCAGCAATGATGTGCTAGGAGAGCATGTGTCTTGTTGAATGTGCATGCTGATGTTGATTACATGCAGACATGGACAATGAGATACAAGGGAGCCCCACTACACTTGCCTAAGATGATGAAGCCCAGAGTTTTCGATCTGAAGGCCTGCATCTTGAGTTAGATCCAAAACAATGAATATCTCCTGCAAATCATCACTAGTCTACAGGCTTCCCATGCATGGGTATTCAAGGGTATGGATGTTTTTGTGCACACACATGTGATCCCATCTATTGGGACACTCACTGTGGTGCAGAAAAAGGCACAGGTCCAATTAGAGCTAGACTCGTACTTTGACGAGTTGATGCGCATAGCCACCAGCCCAGTCTTGGTGATTAGTGCAAACACCATGCACAAGTATGTTACTAGTCCAGCTGCACTCAAGATAATGATGCACATGCTATTAGATGAGTTGGATAGAGGAGCCCGGGCAGTGTACCCGGATGCTATGGAGGCAAGATTTCATTTCCAGAAATATGTCATCTTAGAGTACACAAACACCATCGCGGACTACGAGTTTGACATCAGTTCGCTATTGTCAACCACCATGAGGATGTCTAAGAGCTAGTCTTCCAATAGTTGTCTGAGTCATAGTGATGTCTCGGATGGCTTTCTCAAGCCATTTTGTCTCACATGGGTAGATGTGCATTGTAATGTAACATCTTGTCAAGTGTAAGTTCAATTGTTGATAGTTGGATGTAACAGACATAGAGTAGATGAAGAGTCATGAGGGTAGATGAACTGCCACAAAGCAAAATGTCAAGGGCCACCCCACCCTTCACTATATATAGTCCTTCATAACTCATTGTATAGGGTTTTGGTCATCTAGGCTTTTGATAAGAGTATCTTAGAGAAAGCTTGGAAAATATTGTAACGAGCCTTGGCTTCTCCACTGCGCAGAGCTAGTATATCTCTTTGGAGGAGCATGCAACATTGATTGTAATGTTCCGTTGTCGGAACTAGTGGTTGGTCATGGTTGTATTGTATGATTGGAACTTACACTTCTTAATATGACAAAGCCAACACATTTCATGCATATGTCATATTGTATTTCAGCTATCTTGTTTACTCTAAATGATATATGTAACTTTTTTCTTAAACATGCATGTGTAGCTATTTTTTGTATATGTATGTATGAATCTTACTGAAATGTGTTGTTGGTTTAACCATCACTTTGGATTTCTAGCTCAATTTCCTTCCATGTTGTGATGCATCTTTGATCATGTGTTTGAACCGCTCATGCACCTTCCTTGACTTACTACATATGTCACCCCCTTGCTACCAATAGGGACATCTTACTTGCCTCTGTGCGAAACCATAGTGAAGACGATACTATACAACCCACTGCTGGGACTCCTACACCAAACAGTTTGAGGTCTAATTGGGACTTCTTACCGGGGAGATCCCTTGACATGTTGACAGGTCTAGCACCATCAAAATATCTGATGCAAGAAGGAGGTCTAGATGACAAGTTGTGTCCTATCATCCTGTTTTAAACCTTTTCACATCTATCATGGAGTCTTGCACACTCAACCCTCCACGATGTTTTTTGCTTGCCGAACCTGTCCAGGTCATGAGGGAGTTTTTTGATCTCTTGTCTAAATACATGTATAATGGTGAAGGTGAAGTGGCTTGGCTTGTTTTCTTACATGAATTCCTTACCATGCTTGACAAGGAAGATGGATGTTCTGATGAACATGCCAGTCTGCTGCTTGCATACACACTTCGCGAATCCCCACTACGATGGTTATGCAACCTACCGGCTCAGATCATGCAGATACTTGAGCACTTATGTGATATCATTAAAGATACTTTTTATCATTTTGATCTAGAACATCTTGACCAAAAACTATTACAACAACAGAAGGCTCTGCACGAATTGCCTAATGATTTTTGGTAGCACTTCCGTGTTTTGCAGTTTCGAGCTCTGAAGAGCCAAATGAAGTTTCAATATCTCATTAACAGATTCGAGTATTTCCTTATCAAATTTGTCAATCCCAAAAATAAGTATGATCTGAAGCCTCACTCAGCATACTTTAGTGATGGAGTTTCACAATCACAAATGGATACGGTCACTATCACAAGTGACTATCTACCGTCCCCTCATCAAATAACTTCACCACTGCAGAGTGATGTGGGAGATCAGGCACATGCATCTGTTCAGTTGTCACATCCTCCCAACATCACTTCGCTTAATTTTCATGCAGATTTAGTTGTGAGTCCATCGAGTTTTCATATGAATTTTGTGCCACAACCTCTGTCTTCGTACTCGAATGATCCTTCGGATGATACTGCATTGTGTTTTTCCATTCCAGACTCTACACTTGTTGTCAATGAGGATCAAGCAATCGACAGAGTTGGTGTTTCACAACCAACATGCATTATCACTCATGAAGAGTATAATTGGGAGCTTGAGCATCAACACTCAGAGAAGGATGACTCCCTTCTATCTGAGCCTCCTCTTTTCCTTCCTGACATCTTTGGTGAACCTGCCATCCATGATTTTGCATGTGTATATCCATCTAAGGATGCACCCATTATTGATCACTCACAGAACACACTGGATGTCAGTCCATCTTTCGAAAATGGAGAGGATAAATTATTCATTGAAAATCCACTTGGCTTTTCATCTGCCTTTTCCAGAAACACAGAGGATGAATTTGTCTGCTTCTCATCTACCCCTCTGTTTGATTTATCATATCATGAGGATGTCGATGAAATCATTGATTTTTTTGATCATAGCTATCATGATCTATTTACTCCCATATTCGATCACGATCCTCATTCTATCATAGTTGATTTTTCAAAGCCACCTGTTTTTGATGATCTATCTGATGATGAAGTCGAAACCCCTGAGACTATCGAGGCACTTCAGCATGAGTTAATGGTTATGTCAGGCCCTCGCGATCCTGAGGCTGGGTTCACTTCTGATCGGGAAATTGTTCAAACACCAAAGGGTCCTCATCACTCATCTGTGTGCATTGAAGATCAATCTCACACACAAATCATGCTTCCTCCACTCAAATTGCATGATCCCATCACTCATGCATTGGAGGAATCTTACATTGCAAGCACATGTGCACGATGCAAGTTATCTTTCTTTCTTTCGTTTGCTTTCATGTCACAGTCAAGAGTATGTATATGATTCACAGTTGCACGTAGTGTCACACAGCACTGTGACAAGTCCACATATTGCATATCATGTACTTTCACTCACTTATGTCTTGTGGGCACTTTTAAACGTGAAGTGTGTTTGTCTTCATTGTTATATCTTTCTTGTTTGTTGGTCAACATAACTAGGTTTCTCGCACACCAAGCCTTCACCAACATGGGTCAACCAATGTGCCAGTGACTGGATTGGAAATATCACTTCACATGATTAGGCCCATGCACTGTTAGCTTAGGAGTAGGAGTAGTGTTTGATTTTAGTTTGTTTTCTTGCATTCTTGTTTTCTTACTTGTTTTGCATGCTTGTTTGTCTTCTTTCTTGTTTTCCTACTCACTTTGCTTTCGAATTTACTTCTGCTTCTCCTTTGCTTTATTATTTGTTTGCTTCTTTTTGTTCGTAGGTTAGTTTTGCGTGAAACCATGCATGGCTCTTGAAACAAGTTAGGTAAAGTACAAGAGGCCTTGTGGAACTATCACTACTTGGTTATCTGTCATCTTACCTCTATGTGAAGAACTTGTTATCTTTAGTCCATGATACATCGATGGAAAATATGTACTGTTCGAAGTGAATCTTCGAGAAAACACAACGCTTGCGCACTAACTAGTGTCACCTACTCTAGTTAGTTGTTTTTGGGTTAACCCTTGTTAACTCAGTCAAGTAGAGTAAGGTGAGGGGGAAAACCTTAACAAGCACATCATAGGTATATAATAAACTACTTCTCTTAAGGAACAACCTCTTCTACTCTCAATAATTTGGGATCCCTCTTCTACCTTTGAAATGAATAAGTGTTATGCACAATTATGAAAAATAAAAAAATGAAAAGTGAAAAATTTCAAAAATGAAAAATGAATCAAGCGAAAGAAGAGAAAGGCTTCTTGTGCAGAGAGGTGATGCAAGTAACTCCATCATGGTACTGACCAGGCTCACTAGTAGTAAAACAATGCTTGTGTTCCTACGTTACTCTGTTGGGGTACTATCTAGGCCTACTAGTAGCAGAGCAGCACCAGAGATGAAACTAAGACTTTAACGACTATACAGCTTTTGCACCAATATACCCCTCAACCCCAATCGAAACAACTGTGTTGAATTGTTTTGGAATGTGTGCCAATCGACCAAGAGCTTGTAATATGCTACATCTTACAATCAAGAAATTGTGGAAACCAAGACAAACTGAGAATTGAACAATACTTCTGGAGGTGTTAGACTTGTGTTTCACAAACAAGGCCCATTCAGAGAGCTAGAGTTCTACTAGTGTATCACCAAGTGTTGTAGTGGCTACAACCACCCTCCAAAATTTTTCCTTAGCTTTGTTTTGGAGCCTCCCTGCCAACCTTCCTCAGTAGCATGTCTTGCCTTGTCAAGTACACAAGCTTTAGAGATTTTCTAGTAGACTGCCAACCTATGCATGAAAGCTTGTTGCATCCCCATCATAGGTTGTTTCTCTGGACTTGGTCCAGCTATAGGTTGAAAAACTCCCTCAAGAAATTACACAATTTTGGAGAGGAACCAACGTTCCCTCCAGAAATTGTGCAATCCTATATGGCAGCCTGCTAGGCTCCAGATTTGTACAAATCTGCCTATCACCCTTCACTAGAAAAATTGCATAACCTCCCCTAGCAAGGCTGATCAGCAAAGAAATTGCACAATTCTGGGCAGCAGTTAGCTGCTTAGCACAAAAATTGTGCAATCCTTTTGGGCATCCAGCCCAACTCCCTCCTAGAAATGCACAAATTTTCCCCTTGGCTGAGCAGGTTGTTGCATGTGCCATTAAGTTGATTAGTTCCACTCGGGAGTAATAAAAATCGACTTGCATGCATGGGCTGATCTTTCTCGGAATAGAAAAAAGCAACATGCAGAAAGCATTCCTAGATTTTAGGCATCTATTTTTAGCAGCTGGAGGTTACATGCAAAGATTGTTTTAGAATCTTTCCTCCAAGTGTCGTGTTTTCCTAGATTTGTGATGTGCACATAATGAGCCTCAAACTTATTTATTCGATGATTCATAGCTCACTTATTCACATCAAATATTGGAGGTCTGACATCCCACAGCCGATCCAAGAGTCTTCGACACATCTAGGTCAACTATTCACGGGTAAGTCCTCTTAACTTGTCTTCTGCAACATTTATGTCGATTTTTTTGTTTTGACTTGTGTGAGTGTTCTTTGCTTGATTTATATGAATGATTTCTATTGTTTACATGCATACTATCTTGTACTAGCATCATTTCAATTTTCGTTAGCATCTCATTGTTGTCACGTGCATGAAACTATTTTGCATGAACGGTCACCGATTCGGTGACTCACTTCACCCACATGCATGTTGTTACATTTTCTAAATCTTTCATTCACTATTTGCATACATGATAATTAAATCCAGCTTACACTCCATATCACCATGCATTCACATTCACATTTTCTTTCAGATTCCCATTGGTGGGTTTGGGTAGCCTTGGCCCGAACTCTGCCTCACCAAGATAGTATTGTGCAATCCTGAGAAGGGAAGGAAGACAAGATATGGCAAGACATTGATGACAGGGACTGCATGATGACATGGAAATGTCAAGCCATTTTTGTTGCTTCTATATTTGAGTCTTCTTCCTCCTTCATCTGGTTTGAAAGTAAGGAGTCTTTAATGTGGTCTTATTTTTTTATCTTCTATTGTACTAAGGTGTTCCTTCATCTTCTTGATTAATGATCATATTATCTCTTCAGCTCCATAAGTGTCTTCTAACATGGTATCCTTCTCCTTTTAATTTATCATCATCCTATCATGGTAATATAAAGTACCTACAACTGAAAACCACTCATGACAAGCTAAAATCAGCCTAAAAACTCCTAATCAAACATGTTTCATGAAATCACCTGTTAAGGATGGAAATGGGTTATTGGTTGAGTGATTGAACTCCAAAGGCCAAGGTCTAAGACTAAGGCTTAATATTCTATAATGTGTAGTTTAGGATGGACAGGGTCAAAGGATTGCGAAATTGAGGGGTTCAAGAGCTCAAGGCTGGGGTTTGAGGCTTGAGGTTGCCCAATGCATAGTTATGGAATGATAAACTTAAGGAACTGCAAACTTGAGGGAATCAAGAGGTCAACATGCCTCTCCAAGTGTGACACAAAAGGTACACTTTGTAACGAAAGTGACGACACTTGTGCAACAATGCATACACCTTTGGGAATGAGTGTAAAATGTGTCTACATGATTAGGAAGACTCATCAATATCAAATTTACCCTTTGAAACAAGCCAAAATTCCACTTTACATGATAAGCGACACTTCCCATGCCAAAAGATGACATTTTCTATATGAAGAGAAAAGTACAAACGACACTTGCGATATGTGAATGATGGTGAAAGAAACACATTTTAGAGAAAATATGACATGAAATGACACTTATTAAGATGAAAGAAAATGAAAGTGACAGTCGAAGCATGAAAGCAGGACTCGAGAAATTGAAGGCTCGATAAAGTGACAATTTGAAAAAACTCACTGAAACAGAAGTACATTTGCACCCAAAAATGAGAGACTATCAATGAAAGTGCACAATAACTATCGACACAAGTTGAACAATACATAAGTATTGTCTTGATGGACTTGTGTTATGCATGTTGAAGCTTATATAAAAGAGTGTGCTTATGAACTTTTTGTGGACTACGCATATGTGAGCATGTGCATTTGACACTTATAGATCGAACATAAAGTGACTATGGATTGAATGATCACAAGATCCACAGTAGGCTCCAAAATTCAACTATAGAACAAATTTTGGAGGGTGTTTGTCATAGTAACAACATGACCCATGGGCTACTATAGTGAAACAAATATTTGTGTGATCTCTCCATATCCCCCTCATCTACTCTACTCGTTTATGGAACCATATGCACTTGAAAAAAATGGAATCCCTTTTCCTCTTGGTAAATTGGTTATAAGACAATTCGATAGCCCACTGGTGGATAAGGTTGGCTCTTTAAACTCTTAACTAGAATTAAAGTATTGAATCTTCTAGAGTCTTCTCCATCATGATCATGTGGCTAGCTCCTTTTTCATCAGTAATGGGGGTTGACGTGGCATCCTCGCAAATTCTGGTGGTTAAGACAAGAAGGTAAACTTTTGAGTGGTATAACATTTGCATATGGAATCAAATTTAGGGGATTATTAAGCATTTGGAAAGGTATATATGTGTAGAATAGGAAACATAGGTGTAAAAATAAAATGGCTAAGTTTCACCTACACAAAATGTCATTTAATGCCTCAAACTTCTCTTAGAAGGTTTTAAACATCAATTTTCCAACTTGGGTCTTACCGTTAAAAATGGTCTTGTGATATGATTCCTCCACTTTTTCCACCTTGAAAGGATTGAGATGGATGAAAAATAATATTATGATCCAATTTGGATAATTGTTATGAAACCAACTCACAAAAATATAGGGAAGATAAATCAATGCCTTAGAAATAAACCTCTTCGAGGGAGAACCTCCTTTACATTACACAAATGAACAATTCTTGGATGATACAAATGAAAGGACCTCCTTTTTATATATAGGAGTCTAAGGGGTCATAATATAATCAGAGCCAACATAACAATAATAATGTAAGGGCACAATAATAACAATAGTGGGCTTCTATGGGGCACAATAATAACAATATGGGGACTACATGGGCACAATAACATAATAAGGGGATTGTAATAATAGCAATAAGGGGTTACACTAGTAGTATAGGGACCTAACATGCCCCTCTCCTTCAAAAAGTGTTGTCCTCAATGCTTGAGTAGTTATTGATGCTTCTATATAAATTCTTGACCTCCCTTGTGGAATCTTCAACGGTTAAGTTCTTCCACTTGATGAGATACTTTGAAATTGATCTATTTCGTAGCTATAGATTTCTCGGTTCTGTGACTACTTCAAGTTCCAATATGATTTGTCCTTCCTTTTCAATTTCTCGCAATATTGTTTAAACTGGGATCTTCTGCAACTTTTGAATGAGTTCCCACTCCTTTGGGCATGTGGATATCTGTAAGGCCCGATATTTGGAGGACACATCCTGGAATCAAATAAATAGCATGATCATGATTATGAATAGGTGGGAGATTTTTGGGAGTCTCAAATACCTTGGAATTATTGTCCAAAACATTTTGGAGATCTGGAGAAATACATGATTTTGATGTGGGATCCTACAGTGAACATAATTGTGCAATTACACCATGTTGTTCTTTATTTAGAAGCTTTGTCATGCTGTTAGAGTTGATTATCTTTCTTGGTTTCCCTTCGATACCCCTCAATTCAACTTCCTTTCCTTCCCCAAAAAATTTCAAGAAAAGTTCTTGAAAATTAAAAGCTATCATACCCAAAGATTGTAGCCATTGGACTCCTAGTAAAACATCAACACCACCCATTGGAATGGAAATCATTGGGCTATTCAATACATGTTCTCCCATGGATAGCTTGATATTATGGCACTTTCCAGAGCAATTTATGGTTCCTCCACTTGCAACCATCACTTGACACTCTGGTGCTAGATATAGGAAGCAATTCAATTCCTTGGCTATCTTGCAAAGAATAAAATTTTGGGTACTACCCGAATCAATCGACACTATTACCTTTTTCTTCTTGATATGTCCTTCTATATTGATAGTTTGAAAAGTGGTAATTTCTTCCAATGCATTACAAGATATGGTTTATTTCATTTCTTGATGCTCGATGTGATATTTCACTTCTTGAACATTTTTCTTCTTGATATGTCCTTCTATATTGATTGTTTGAGGAGTGGTAAGTCCGGCCAATGCATTACAAGATATGTTCAGATTCATTTTTTCTTTCTTGATGTGATCTTTCACTTCTTGAACCTTTTTCTTCTTCATATGTCCTTCTATATTAAGAGTTTGAGGAGTGGTAATTCTTTCCAATGCTTTACAAGATATGGTCAGATTCATTTCCTCTTTCTCTCAGGTGGGTTACTAGTGTATATCCTTTTCTTTTGATGTTTCTTGATCCTTTTCTTCCTCCTCTTCATAATCTATGTAAAATAATTTCTTCTTAGCTCACTTATGACCTTTAGTGTATTTGTTATCATAATTGCAACAAAACCCTTTTTCTCTTTTTCCTTCCAATTGTTGTGGTGTAAACCTTGTAGGTTGTGGAAGGCTAGGAGAAAAAACACTTCAATAATTATAGTCATGAGTGGTGGGATTCCTTCTTTCCATAATTTCAATTTCAATTTTTCTTTCCAACTTGAATGCCTTCTCCAATGAATTAGGTTCTCAAAGACGAACCTCGTGTTGAATGTTATCCTTTAAAGTCCCTATGAAGACATCAACCATTTTCTTCTCTGGAATATCATTTACCCTTATATTCATATTTTGGAAGTGCTCAATGTGCTCTACCATTTAACCCTTTTATTTGAGATATATAAATTGGCTAAAGAAGGTGTTTCTCTTTGTTCCTCATAATGTGCTATCATTTCCTCTGTGAAAATTGACCATGTGACAAGTGGTTTACGAGAACAAACCCTTTATACCATAAAAATTGATTCGATTCTAAATAATTGGATGCAATACATACCTTTTGTAACAGTGGTAGACCATGTAGATCAAAATATTTCTCCATCTGTAGTATCCAATTTACTAGATCCTTGCTATCAAACTTCCTCACCTCACTTTTTCTTGATTTTAGGAGCTTGATCTTGAAATGACTGCAACTCTGTAATTTCAGATCTTTAAGTCTTGAAATTTCAGCCTATAATATCCTTCTGAGTCCTCTTTCTAACTCCACAAGTCTGATCGCAATTGGATTCCCGAAGAAATATTTATTCCCAATCTCCCATGACAACCCAATTATGGACTAGTTTAGTAGAGTGAACTTGTACAACATGCCACCTATCACTTTTTCAACCTTAGGTTCTGAAATGATACACAAAAAAAATATAGTCCATTTTCTTTTTGTAACTTTTTATGAAATTTCAATCTGATGCTCAGAGAGAAAGTTATGACAATTTTCCCAAGGTCACCTGTTTAGGATGTAATTCGGGAGTATGCAAAAACCCTAAATTTCTCATATCATATATCCAATTGTGTAGCGAGACAAGATCTGAAATTTGGACCCAAGATTCAAATTTATTTCTTGTTAAATGGGTTTTTTTTTTTAAGGTTCTTAAACTATGTAGTGAAAACATTATAGTTAACAATCCACAATGACCTGATTTAGATGAAATTCTAGATCTTGCAAATACCCTAACTTCCTTAGATCATATATCCTAAAATGTAGTGAGACAAGATCTTAACTTTGGACCCGAGGTTCAGTGCGATTTCATCTCAAATTAGTTTTTGTTTTAGCTTTTGAAATGTCGTAGAAAAAAAGTTATAGTGAAAATTCTGAGATGACCTGTTTGGAGCAGCGAAACCCTAGAATCCAAAGCTCTGATGCCAAATGTTATGAAACCAGCTCACAAAAAGATAAGGAAGATAGATCAACACCTTATAAATAAGCCTCTTCGAGGGGGAAACCTCCTTTACATTACACAAATAAAGGATCCTTGGATGATACAAATGACAAGACCTCCTTTCTATATATAGGAGTCTAAGGTATCATAATATAGTTAGAGCCGACATAACAATAATAATATAAGGGCACAATAATAACAATAGTGGGCTTCTGTGGGGCACAATAATAACAATATGGGGACTACATGGGCACAATAGCATAATAAGGGGATTGTACTAATAACAATAAGGGGTCACACTAGTAGTATAGGGACCTAACAATAACACTTCCCCAATTTGGGGTTCTTTTGGTCCCTAGAATATTCCACTAAATGATGTGACAGAATGCTTCCTCCACCTTCTCTCAGGGTTACCACTTAGCCTTTCCTAGAAGTTGTCCTTTCAACCCATTCTGCTAATAATCGTGCTACCAGTTTCTTATAGTTGTAGACCTCTTCGTCAAAATTGTATCCTTTGTGAGCTCTACCTAAGAATTTAGTGCCATATCCTCTACAAAAGGTAGGACTTGTTCCTCTTCCTATTCTAGCATGGAAGGATCATAGAGTTTCAAATTCTCTACATTCACCCTTGAGTAAATGTGATTGAGTTTATAGGTGTTATATCCCACCTTTTTCATTATATAAAAGGGATCATATCATAAAGCCTTTAGTTTCTTACCAAGAGCCTATAATGACTCCTTGTTCAACTTTAACCATAAGGCTCTCTCCCACCTTATAGTACTTCTCTATTGTATGTTGATCATGCCTGGCCTCATATTGTTCTTGTGACTTCTACAATGTATCATATACTTGTATATGTATTTTTTATCTTCTAATTTTTTCCCCTTTAAGGAATCCACTCTAAGATCCTCCCTCACTCTTTGTTACTACCCATATGCAGTATCCAAAGGTGGAAGTGGAAAATATCCAAAACAAGTTTCAAATGTGGATTTACCATAAGAAGTATAGAGTGCTTTGTTATAAGAGTGTTTCATATATACCAGATTTTGTTCCCAAGTTTTAAGATGCTTCTGATTGTAACCACTCAAAAGATGCACCAAATTCTTGTTGGTTACTTTTGTCTACCCATTTGTGTGTGGATGGATTGTTGTAGACCTCTTTAACTTTGTGTCCATCTTTGCCCACAATGTAGTCCAAAATGCACTAAGAAATAATTGTCTTTGTCTGAAACTATGCTCCTTGTTTATCAAAGTGCAACCAAACCTATTCAAATAATAAGTCTGTTGCTTCCTTGCCACTGATGGTATTTTTACTAAGAATCAGAACAAACATATTAGTAAACTTGTCAACTACCACATACATGTACTCATGTCCCTTCCAGGTTGTTGGTAAAAATCCTAGAAATTCCATGAAAATTCTTTCCCAAAGATGACTGAGTACATGTAAGTGATGATATAGACCTTGTTTCCTACTACTAGGCTTGTTGCTATAGTAAAGCATGCATCCTCTTATGAGCCTATATTTTTCGTTGTTCCATCTTGGGAAAATATGCATACCTTTGCAAGTTGGTCATTGTCTTCCCTACACTAAAGTGCCTTGCAACCTTGGAGGTGTGAGCCTCTCAAATCAACTGCACTTGTTCACCTTTCGGAACACATATATTATTTTTCCTATAGAGTAACATATCCTAAAGACGTATTCAATGTTGTTCTCACCATCATGCACATGAATCTATCTCTGCAACTGTTGAAACAACTCCTTGAATTCATCATCCTTTGAATATGATTCTCTGTATGCATCATGGGTGAATGACTCCATGTTCATTAGAGTTCCCAAATGTATGATCTTTTATGTGGGTGGCCTTGAAAACATGTTCACCAACTTTTTTATGTTCCCCTTCTTATATTTGATCTCTAAGTGAAACTATTGTATAAAACCCATCCACTTGTAATGCCTAGTCTATTGTAGCTTATTTTGTGCCTGCAAGTACTGTAGTGGCTAGTGATTTGTGTGGATTAGTGTCTCTGTTCCCATAATTTATTATTTTGACTACTTTATATATTTCACTGGGGCATAGAAATCCTTGTTGTAGGTAGGATGGTTAATAACTACCCCATGAAATGTTTTAGAATAGTAGAATGCCTTCCTCCCTACTTCAAAACTATTCCCATAACTGACCCATTTACATTTTTATCAACTTCTAAGGGTTTCTACAAGTTTGGTAATTCCAGAAGTGATGCTTGACTTCTCTTCTTATTTAACTCCTCAAAGGCCCTATGTTGACCCTTTACCCACTAGAAAATCTTGCCACTTGATATTATGACGTGGATCAGTGTTGCTTCCACTGAAAAAGAGGCTATGAATTTTCTTAGGTACTATGATGGCCCAATGAAACTCCTAACCTTAGACACATTGAGGAAAAAACTATCTCATGATAGCCTTCATCTTGGTAGGATATATATTTAGGTATCCTCCACCTATCACATACCCCATATACACCAAAGACTATTATGCAAACTCACACTTCTTGAGATTGACTTTCAATTGGTGCTTCCTTAATGTTTCTTAGGGAGTAATATATACCAATATATCATCCAAATCTAAAATAAAAAATGGATTTACAAAATGGCATAGTATATCATTCATTGGCCTCATAAAATTACCTAGTGGATTGCATAGGCCAAATGGTATGAACAACCACTCATACAAGGCTTTCCTAGTTTTGAAGGTGGTATTCCATGTATCTTCTTCTCTAACTTGAACCTAGTGATATCCATACCTTAAGAAAACTTGGTGAAGTATTTTTCTTGCTATAATTGATCCAGTGGATCATCTAGTCTAGCTAGGTGGACCTATTCTTGAGTGTAATTTTGTTCAATGCTATGTAATATATACATATGTGCCAAGTGCCATTTTTCATAGACATGATGATGATAGGTGACACGCATGATGATCTACTATGTCAAATGACACCCTGTTCTAGTAGCTTCTGGAATTGTTTATTTACCTCACTTTCTCCTATATCAGACTACTTGTACAAATAAATGTTTAGCAATGGGGGTCCTGGAAATAGTTGGATCTCATGCTCTAATTCCCTCTTTAGTAGTAGTCCTTTATTCTCCTCGAAAACACCCCTGTACACCTATAGAAACTTGTCTGGATGCTATTATTATTTCTTAGTATACCCCTCCAAGGATGTATTTTCTTTTACTAACTCTTCTTCAGACCAATTTATCTTAAAAACATTAAAACATACTTCTTGTTTGAATTGATCAATTTCTTGGCTTGGTTGGCACTTACTAGTGAAATTTTAGACTTTCCCTTATGTGTGTTGATGGTGAAGGATTTTCCATTCATGATGAGGTGGTATTAGTTGGATTTTTTCTTAAATATTGCATCTCACATGTACATATAGGGAATTACAAACACCACTCCACATACATGAAGGGGAACTACATCGTGTTCTAATTCATGAATAAAAGCAACACTGATAGAAAATCTAATTTTGCACTATTTTGTTACCTTTATTTTTGCATCCATATTTACCCCTCCCAATGGGTATGGGCTAGGATTATCACAAAGTTCCAGCATCAATTTTTTGACAAACTTTGCAGCAATGATATTTTGAACATAGAAATAATCTTGGTCTTTTAAACCTGCATCTTTATATGAAATAATCTGGTCTTTTTTTCTCTTCCTATTGATGAAGGATTTTCAAATTCACCTCCTTCTGCACATATGTACATACAATATTCTCATCCATGTCTGATTTTATATCATTTTGGTTGCTCGAATAAGTGTCCATGAGATTTTTATTCTTATTATATTTATTTTTGATCTTTTGGTTAAGCTCTTAATGTAACTTCCAACACGTCCCCTCTGTATAGCCATCAATGTTATAGTGGCTATAGTGGTTGTTGGGATCTTTGCACTGATGTGTTGTGGCTACCATATTTTTATCTTTTGACACTTTTCTCTTCTTCTTCCCCTCCTTAGAAGCACCTTTGTGCTCCTTCTGCTTTGATCCAATTGATTACCATTTCTTTTGTCCTATGTTCTCAAGGTATTGTGCCTATACACAAGTCTAATGCACATATTTGTGCCTGAAAAATAACGCATCCCTCCATAGATAGATGTATAG
The DNA here is from genome assembly GCA_000404065.3 of Pinus taeda. Classification (NCBI taxonomy): domain Eukaryota; kingdom Viridiplantae; phylum Streptophyta; class Pinopsida; order Pinales; family Pinaceae; genus Pinus; species Pinus taeda. The sequence goes on along the minus strand of APFE031541487.1, from coordinate 82,968 downwards.
ACCCCCTCGTTAATTTTTCGAGTGAAACTTATACAAGAACTTATTTTTGAAACTTGATAATTACTTTCAATAATGATGTTTATTTAGCACTTCAATATATCATTAAGAAATTAGGCATTCATAAATTCAACTATAAATACAATGAAGCAGTAGATATCACAATGCATAAGAGATAGAAAACATGTTTACCTTGGGAAAACCCACTTGGGGGGAAAACCCAAAAACCTTCTTCTTAGGGAAATATTTAGTTCAACAGGAGATACATAAAAGTAAAGGATTATGGTCACACTCAAAATAAAACCAAAAATATGTCAAGTCCAACCCTTTCACTTCTCCACATATTTCCATTATGAGTAGCTTCTTCTCGCACTAAAAGTCTCAGCCTAGATCACAAAACAATTCAAGCTTGGTTACATCTTCATTTCATAGGAAACTTGGAATTCCATTCCATAAGAACTAGGATTATTTCTTGATAGGAAACTCACACTGTTATACAAACTTCTTAGAATATGATCGGACTTATTCTTACAAGAATATTGGAAAGAATATCTTAGAATATAATCATAGAGAAACTCAGACTTGTCTCTGAAAAAGGTTGGATTCTGATCACAGAGATTTCAGACTGCATTTCACAGTGAAGCTCAAACTATTCCACAGAATCTCAAACCTATATTATAGAAGAAATTTGGACTTGTATTAAAGAATCTCAGTTGTATTATCTCCTTAATCTCAACCTCCATATCTTCTTATTCCTTCACTTTAGATCATAAACATATGTGTCTTTTGTGTGAGATCGAATGGTGCATTTGGAGGGAGGATGAATCACTTATTTATATGCATTGGAAGGTATCTAAATGGGTGTCTCTTGGAGAATATTCGACTTAATCACATGTGAGGTTGACATGACATCTTGTGGTATCTAAAAATCAGATTTAAAATCAAAATTTTCTACTTTTGAAAAAAACATGCCTTTTCAAATGTTATTTTGACAAATAAATAAATTTTTCTTTTCACAAATATAGCTTATATTTTATCATAAGACAAGTATAAAATTTTACATTATGAAGACCAACCAAAGATAAAAAATTCACACTCCCTCTTAGCTAGCTAATTATTCATAATAACTATCTAGATGGTCTTTGTTGAAATATTTTCTCTAAGAATAAGGTTTCACAACTCACAATATTAGCATCATAGTCATCCATGTCATCACTCTTGACCTCTGAAAATCATAGCATGGCACTCAATAACATTATCTAGGTTAGCACACCTAACCTATGGTACATCATAAATATTCCGTAGTTACCATCATCCAGGCTAGGGCAACTAGCCTAAGATAAATTAACATCAATATCAATTAGTCATCATGATCTGGTTAACACCTTAACCTCGTGGCATACAAACTAGTATAGGGTTTCCATCACCACAATTAAACCTTAGAGAAAATATACATTCCAAATTCATAGGTTTAGCCAAACCCTAGATTACATCCACATCCTCACTCCATAGGGTTTTCCATCAACATAATCAAACACTAAAGGACATCTATGTCCTAATTCAACATGCCCTATTGCACACCATACTCCACAGGCATCACTCCAGGTCCTATTCTGCAGGCCTCACCCAAGGCCATGATGTTATATGAGCACACTCAATGAGTAACTGAGGTTGATGATGAAAGACACCCAATTTTATAGAGTGGCAAGGTCAAAAAAATGAAAGGAACACACTCTTTCGAGTGACTGGGCTAGAACACTAAAAGGTACTCACTCTTTCGAGTGATTGTGCTAGAAACTAAAAGGAAACCACTCTTTTGAATGACCTATATAGAAAGTGAAAGAAAGCCACTCTTTTGAGTGACCAAACCTCGAGGACCATTCTTCTTAATCCAAGTCAACACATTTTACCTAGGAATAATTACCGTCCTCTGTCACATCACCATCACTCCTTCTCACTAAGAGAGGTATCAACAAGTCACGACTTGTCCCTGAAGTACACAATGTAACCACCCCTCCTACATTTACCTAGTTTCACTTGACCACAAGGGAAAACATGAGAGGAAGAGCTATTATGACATGATCCAACCTCCTATGTCCCATTAAGGAAGTGGGGCTGACTACAGAAGATAAAATGACAACTCAACACATCTTACAGGGCTACAGGTCACTCGAAGGCTAAGTAACCACCCCATGTTGTTGAAACCTATGTTGGACACATTTTTTTCTAATCTAAGCCCTCAACTGCTCCCACAACAAGGCATCCATGTGGTTGGGAGCCTCCAACCAAATGCCTAAGCCTTCATCCTAGCAGTTGTAACCTAAAAAGTTTAGTTTAGAGAATGTGGTCCTGAAATATGAGCCTAGTTTCCATATCAGCCTCTAGACCACTGCCCAAAACTCAGTGAGACTTTCCAAAATCATTTCTAACATGATGAAAAAGGAATTCAACTAAACTTGAGTAAAAAAATTGACCTAACTAGGCCTAACCATTACAGTAATTTTTTCAAAAATATGGCGAACATGTAAACTACAGTTCATGAATACATATTTAAACATAGGGGTTTGATACTTATCTGAGAATCATAAAGATGTTCTAATGCCCTCCCATAATAACTATAATAGCATCTATTATCTCATGCATTCATTAACCATTCATAAACAAATGAAAAAACATAAATATGCATAGCCGATATACATCTTATAATCAACAAATGAACAATGTAAACACCATGATAGAACAACCATAAAAACCGCATAATAACAAGTAGAATTACCCATGTTAATACATGAGGAAAATAGATCTTATTAACATATGAAAAAATCAACCAAGTTAGGTACTTCCATATACCACCTGATCATAGACTGGGTTGAATTAAATCTCTCTTTCAACTAATCACCCTTGTGCCATATTCCAAGCCTAAATGCGGGATCTCATGGAATAAAACAAACAAAACCAAACTAGGGATTCTAAAGGCCAAAATTCCTCAACCCTCAACCAATGAATCCACTTCATAGTTAGACATCACTAACACCAACCATATTAGTCTCTACCTAAGTTGTCTAGGGCTCGAGAGCATTTGTCCCAACCACAACTCCATGAACTAATATCTCAACCTACAACATTCTAAGGCTCCAAAGGGTTTGCCCAACCAAGACTCCAAGACTAGTAACTCAACCCACCAAGGGATATAGAGTGCTTTTCAAACCAAGGCTCCAAGACTAGTAACTCAACCCAAGTTGTCCAGGGCTCTAAAGTGTTTATTCCAACCAATGGCTCAAAGAACTAATAACTCAACCCACAACCATAAGGAATCTGAGCACTAATCATAAACAACTAGTGGAAAAGCACGCAACACCATGGCTATCTAAGAAATGGAAAGGCTAGGCAAAACCACTATCAATCTAGGCAATCCTCCATGTCAATGAAAAATCATAACCTAGTAACCGCATGCATATACCATGCATGCCAAAACTAGCAAGGAAATCATACATGCAACTCAATACCTGCAAAGAAATCCTACTGTAGCTATTGATGCTGCTATCCACTTGCGTTTCCCTTCTTTTTTTTTCCTTATTTCTCTAATCCAATGAAAATTAGAGTGCTCCAAGCAGGATCCAACATTGCTTCAAGATTTCTCTATGTGTACAAGAGTGAGAGGGAGAGAGAATAGAATGAGAGTGCCAAAGACTGAACTGAAAAAAATTGTGAACTAATCCTCATAATCCTTTTTATCATCGAGGCCTCTCTTTTCTTCATTTTCCTCTATTTTTCCTTCAATTTTCCTCACATGAAATTATGTGACCTTTCACCATCCTTTTCTCTTATTTTCCATTATTTTCATAAATTTATGGCAATAAATGGCTCTTTTCCTTTTCTAATTCCTTTGCCAATTTCCATAGCCGTTTATTAATCACCAGTGATCCCCATAACTAGGTTTTTTTTTTTCCCAAAATTCATCTTAGAATATGTGTCCCATGACCTTGGTTATTATTTTTATTTATTTACATAGTAAATCAACTAGGGGCTATTAGAACCCCCCCCCCCCCTTGGGGGAACACTGTCCTCATGTTCAATGACACTTATAAACCAACAAACACATGCTACCTATGGAGATTTATAACACAGCTTGATACATCATTTACATCATATCCATCTGCTAAAAACATAACCAACATATCATGAACACCATACTGCTTATTGAAGCTTTATAACACAACTTTATAAGGTATTTACATACATATGCATATACATAAACCTAACCAAAACACAACACCAAAACATATAACAAAAGAAATCCGCCAAACCAATGAATAGAGAAGCATACATAGCCTACTTTTGATGAACCATCTCTCACGTAGATTCATCGAGCCCAAATTTCTTCCACTACACTTTAAATTGCTTGATTATTCCAGAGCATGAGCATATTTCACTGCCTAATGAACTGAGGTTCTGATTGGAATTCTCCTTCTAGTCCCACCTACAATACAAACCTTAATCACATGATCAACATATTTCACATACTTCTTAAGGAATGACATATGGAAATCATCATTGACTCTCATTGTCAGAGGTAGTGAAAGTTGGTAGGTTACTGGACCAATCCTCTCAAGAATATTAAAAGGCCCACGATATCAAGGTGCTAGCTTGGCACATGATCCAATCCTCAATTAGCATTTCTTGGGCTTGATGCACAAGTACTCCTATTCCCCAACCTAAAACATCTTAAATACCCTATGTTGATTTGCATAACTCTTCTGCCTATCCTATACTAACTTAGATACTTCTTGATTACCTGCATTTCTTGTTCCATCTCTGCCAGCATGTCTAGTCTAATTAACACCCTCCTCACTGGATCACTCCAACTAATAGGAGTACTGCAACTTTGCTCATAAAGTACCTCAAACGGGCTCATCCTTAGTGACTCCTAATACCCATTGTTGTACGCAAATTCCACTAGTGGAAGATACTCTTCCAACTTTCATTGCTGATGCATAACATACATTCTCAACATTTCCTCAAGAATCATGTTGACCCTCTCTGTCTTTCCATATGCCTATAGATGATAAGATGTACTGAAGGCCAAATCCTTACCCAAACCTACAAATAACTCTTTCCAAAACCTGGAAGTGGACTTGGCATCTTCGTCTAATATGATCTTCCTAGGAATACCATGTAACCTCACTATCTCCATTATGAAGACCTGTGCTACCTCACTAGTTGAATTCGTAGACTTGACTAGAATGAGTTGAGCTACCTTGGTCAACCTGTCAGCCACAACCATGATGGAATCATGCTATCTAGAGGTCCTCAAAAAACCTGTGATGAAGTCCATGGAAATGACCTCCCATTTCCACTCCAGAATTAGAATTGGCTATAATAAACCACCTGGTTTCTTACACTCTTCTTTTACATGTTGACAATCCAATCATCCTGAAATAAACTATACCACCTGTTTCTTCAAATTCGACCAATGGGTGAAATTCTTAATTGTTGTCAATGTCTTTTGATATCCCAGGTGACTTGAATACAACTTGACATGAAATTCTATCAAGATAAGATTCTTGAGCTCGCTATTGTCCAACACATAGACCTTGTCCCTAAATTTGACCAAACCATCTTCTATGAGATGATAGTCCACATCCTGTTCACCTGTACCCTGTTGTTGTAACTTGTTCTTAAGATGAGGGTACTTGTCATCTTGTTGTCCTACCTATAAGATCCAACCTTGTAAATATTTCCCATATGAACTTATAGCTCCAATGTGGTTTACCTGTACTCTTCTGCTAAGAGCATCTGCAACCCTAATCTCTTTTCCCTTAATGTACTTGATCTCAAAGTCAAAATCACTAATCATAGCCAACCACCTAACTTTCTTGGCATTTAGATTAGGTTGGTCAAAAATGTATCTCAATCCACTATGATCACACATCAAGATGAGCCTCTTTCCAAGAAGATAGTGCCTCCACATAATTAATGCATGGATGATCGCTACCAACTCAAGATCATGCATCATATATTTCTACTCATGCTCATTCAATTTCTTGTACTCATAGCATACTACTTTTCCTTCTTCTATTAAAACTCTGTCAATTCCTCTCTTACAAGCATTTATACACACCACTAAATATTTGTATGGATTTGCAATCTTTAGAACTGGAGGGTTTGTAGAAACTGCTTCAACTACTCAAAACTCAATGCGCATTCCTCTATCCATTCAAATTTATTCCCTTTTCATTGCAATGATGTAATAGGATAAGTAATCCATGAGAAGTTCCTAATGAACTTCTTGTAGTAACCTACTAACTGATAAAATATCTGACCTCATCCACATTCCTAGGAGTTTCCCATTCCATGATAGCTCCGATATTTTCCAGGTCCATAGTTAGACCTTCCTTGGATAACACATGCCCCAAATAATGTACCTCTATATGAAAGAATATGTATTTACTAAGATTGGCATACAACTAATACTCTCTTAGAAATTTCAACATTGCTGCTAGAATTTTTTCATTCTCTTCCTTATTCTTAGAATATATCAATGTGTCATCAATGAATACAATCTCAAACTTGTCTAGATAAGGATGCAACACACTATTCTTCAAACACATGAAAGTATATGGAGCATTAGCCAAACCACAAGGAACCACAACAAATTCATAATTCCCATGTAACACCCTCCTCCCATATCTACCCAAGTAACCAGCTAATCGGGTTAAACATGCAACAAGAGGCTACTATGATTGGATTCAACCTCTTTTGTGACCTTAAGGAAGTGGAATCAATGAAAACAAAACACATAGGCATTCAACATCAGCTTCAGGACCCTCAGGAACCAATCCAACACTTCAAAAAACTTGCCCTTGGTTCCTACTAAATTTTCTACCATCTTAAGCCTCAATCGCTCTCATGCTATAGGCATGATAGTTTCCAAAAACCCAAAGTTGCTCTCATAGGCTTGCCTGGCAATGTCCCTAGGATTGGAGCCACTTTTTCAGGCCAAGAGCCTAGGTCACTGCCCAAAATGGAATGATAACTTAGTAGTAGTAAAATAACTAGGAAACAATGATGCAAAATAAATAAGTTAAACAAGACCTTAATTAGACCCCTGCTAGCCATGATAGGCATTTCGTCAAACATATCGCAAACATGTAATCTACAAGTGTAACCAACATAATTAAACATAGGGATCTCGTACTTATCTGAGAATCACTAAGAACCATTGTTCCTCATGCCATTTTCTACATTATCATCTATTATGTCATAGATACATTTTCCATTCATTTACAAGTAAAAATATGTTGATAGCCATACATAGCTGCCATCATAAAACATTCATATAACCAATACAATAACAACAAAAATACCATAAATATATAAGCCATAAAATCACTACATTTACACTTGAAACCAAGGGAGTGAATTCTTCATTAGTGAAAGCAATAAACTAATTGGAGATGGGAATACCACAATCCACCTGACCATATATTGGCTGATCCAAGTCTCTCGTCAGCCAATCACACCTGTGTCATATTCCAAGAATGAATGTGGGAATCATATGACACACCAAAAAACACCAATCAAGCATGGATTCCACCGGAGTTCTCCACCTACACGATGAGGAATTTGAGTGCCTCCTGGTCTCTCAGGCATTACTATAATCCATAGTCCAATCGTGGGATCACTATGTCCTACACTGAGACACATTCTCTAGGCTTTATCGTACATCCCATCCTGGGACTACTAATCCCAACAGAGAGAAATACACCTCTTGGATTTACCGTACATCTTGCCATTCACCAGCATGGATTCTTAGGTCCATCGAGGTACATAATCCTGTCTTTACCGCAACCCATAGTTTGGCTCAGGGATTTCTAGACCAGTGGCTTTATCGTGATCCATAGTCTGGTTCAGGGACCACTAGGCCATGTTTTTGTCATTTTGGAGATCCACCCCACTCAACTTCGAATCCGTCCGACCATCCCAACTCAACCGAATATGAGAACTCATCTCATCAAAGCTATCAAAACATGGCAAGGGTAGGTTGAAGAACACTGTCACACTTGGAAAAAACCATGCCATGATAGAAAAGAAACACATACAATACCATGCATAAATAATCTAGCAACGAAAATACACATGCAAGTCGACACCTGTAATGAAACCTGTTATAGCTGCTTGATCTTGCCTTTCCCTACTTGATCTTTGCTTCCTCTTGCCTTGTTTGCCTATCTTTCTCCAAGGCCAAAGTGCTCCAAGAAACTCTAAGTTTCCAAGAGAGAGAGAGAGAGAGAGAGAGAGAGAGAGAGAGAAAGTAATGATAGAGCTCCAAAACTCAACTAACCAAAGGTTACCAACTAATCCTCAGAAGCCTTTTTATGAATGAGGCCTCTATGTTCTTCATTTTCCATTATTTTCCTTCATTTTCCTCCTCACATGCAACCTATGACCTTTCACCTCCTTTTCTCCTAATTTCCCATATTTTCATAAATAAATATGCCAAAAAATTTATTTTACCTTTCCAAAGCCTTAGCCATTTCCTTTCCCAATTTTCTTAGACATACAACCAAATGAACACCCCCCAGGATTGTTTTCCCAACATTCAGCTTGTTATAAGTGTCCCATCAACCATGGTTATTATTTTTAACTTTTATTACATGGAATTTTCACCAGGGCTATTACATCCCATTCGTGGTCTAAAAAAATATATTGTAGATGTCCTCTTCTTTGATGTGTACCTAATGATATCCTAATCTCAGATCAATCATCGAGAACAATGCTACTCCCTTCAGTTGATCAAAAAGATATTCAATCCTTGACAATAGATACTTGTTCTTGATTGTCACCTTGTTAAAATTCCTATAGTCAATGCATAACCTGAGAGTACCATCCTTCTTCTTTACAAACAATGCTGTCACATGCCAAGGTGACACAATTGGCTTAATGTATCCCTTGTCAAGAATTTCCTTCAAATGCAACTTCAATTCCACAAATTCCAAAGTGCTCGTCTTGTACGATGCCTTTGATGATGATGTTTCTCCTAGCATCAACTCAATAGAAAATTCCACATTCCTGTGACATTGTAACTCTAAAATATATGTTGGGAATATCTCTTGAAATTGCTACAAAATTGGATACCTCTTCAAGACGTCAACATCCTCAATGTCCTTATCTTTATCACTGGAAACATACAATGCAAATAATACACACCCTTTCCTGTTAGTGCGCTTTTCCTTCATAGTCGTAACCATTCTAGTTGATGTTTCCTTCTTCTTACCCTGCAATATTCTATATTATCCATTTTCATCCAAGGAATCAATAGCCTTTTCATAACAATCCACCTTAGTCCTATGAATTTACAACTAGTCCATGCCCAGCAACATACTCTATGATCCCACAGAAGCACATTTAGATGCACTGGTGTAGACATACCATTCAACTCAAATGCACAAGTTATTATCCAGTGATGAACTATTTTCTCAGTACCTATAGTTAACTTCACTAACCAAAAATTTGCATGCACTTCTTTATTCAAGCCACACTTATCCACCAGTTCAAGACAGATCTAAATATAGTTAGATCTAGGGTAAATCGAAATAGAAATAACTTGATCACAAAGCTTATGTTCCATCTCGGTAATAGATGCATGATGATCAACTTTCCTATTATCCAATGCTGCATAAATATGAAGAATAATTTTTCCAACATCCACCATTGTCTATGCCTCCTGAGCCCTAGAAATATATGGTTTTCCACCCTAATATTGTGGACAATCTCTCCTGTGATGATCCTTTCCACAAGTCCAACACTATAAAGGATTCCTATCAATGCCCTTGGTTTTCTCCTTAGGCTGAAATCTTCATCCTCTTTTGGTTGTACTGAACTTCTTGTGTGGTGCTGCATTCTCCTTGTCATCTATATCCTATGTCTTTCCTCTCTTATTAACTCACTTTCCTTTATTCTTCTCGTTACATTTCCAATCCTGTTTAGTCTCATACCTATGCTTCAATTTCTCATAATAGTGTTTCAAATTTTTTATGGCTTCCTCCAACGATCTAGGCTCATCAAAATCAATCCTGTACTTGAATGATACTGGCAACCCACTGATGAATCTATGAATCTTCACTTTCTCCTCCTTAAGATAAGACACATACCTCAAAAACTCCAAGAATATGCTAGTATATTCCTCATCGGTCATATATACCATCTTTAGCTCATAAAATTCCTTTGCCCTATCATCATAGTATATCTCAGAAAGATACTTCTTCTTGAAAAGTCTCTTGAATTCACTCCAAGTCATCTCCTCTTCCCCAATGCTTCTGACATTCTTCACATCTTCCCACAAAATTCCCACTTTTCCTTTAAGGTTGAAAGCAGTTATCCTAGCCTTCATGTTCTCTAAGTAATCATGCAACCAAAATAATTTATTCATCCCAAGTAGCCAAGCTTTTGCATCTTGTTGACTTATTCATTTCTCAATAAAATGTAGGAGGCTTTTCTTTCTTGAACTCCTTTGGCAAGTACTACTTCTCACTCGTCCTATATGGATGGTGACAATGATGATGATTTTGATTCTTTGAACCAGAACTAGAATGCAATCCAGGAAAATTACCCATATCCAAGAACATACCATCTATGACTATATCATCCCTGTCAAATCTATATTCCAAATGAGACCTGTTTCCATATGCCTCATTAGTGCTTTCCCATTTTCCATAGGTAATCCTAAGATGTCCCCGTCTCTGTAAATCTAACAGCCTTTGAAGAATCAATGCATTAATCTCTTCTTGCTTCTCCTATTCCCTAGCAAGTCTTTCCTATGATTGAATTCCAATCCTGTCATTATCTACCTTACAATTCCTACTCTCTACTTTCAAACTTCTCAATGCATGTGCTATGTTAGGGGAATACACATCACCGTGTTGCTCATATGATATATAGGGAGAGTGACGTGAACTTTAGTCCACCATTATTCTTGTCATTTTTTATCTTCTACTTCCTACAAGCATACCATGTCACATAAACCAAACATAAACACAATAAACATACCTTAGTGAAGTTTAGGGGAGACTATCTCATCTGCAAAATCAATCCAGATTAGAATGACACATGTATATATAAATAATCATATCAATATGCCGACATCATGCATGACAACACTAAATGCATATGATGCCCTCATGCATGATAATCATAATCATAACAATACATGCATAACAACATATAAACACTAACATGCATGCATGACAAACACATTACTCCCATCTAGTCTAAGTGTTGAACCTGAGAGCTTTGATACCATTATGTAACCACCCCTACCACATTTACCTAGTTTCACTAGATTATAGGGTTAAACATGAGAGGAAGAGATATTATGACATGACATGACCTCCTAGGTCTCATTAAGGAAGTTGGTTCGACCAAGGAAGGAAAACTAACAACTCAATACATTCTACAGGGCTACAAGTCACTCAGAGGCTGAGTAACTGCCTCAGGTGGCCAAAATCTGAGCTAGACACCATTTTTTCTAATATGAGCCCCTAACCACTCCCATAGCAAGGCATCCATATGGTTGGGAGCCTCCAATTACATGCATAAGCCCACATCTTAATGGTTGCAACCCAAAAAGTTCAGTTCAGGGCATGCGGTCTCGAACTCTGAGCCTAGTTTCTAGATCATCCTCTAGACCACTTCCCAAAACTTAGTGAGACTTTCCAGAATAATTTATAACATTACAACAATGAAATTCAACCAAACTTGAATAAAAAAATTGACCTAACCAGGCCTAACCATGACATTCGTTTCGTCAAACATATGGGGAACATGTAATCTACAGGTCATGAATGCATATTTAAACATATGGGTGTGATACTTATCTGAGAATCATCTAGAAGGTCGAATGCTCTCTCATAATAGTTGCAATAACATATATTATCACATGCATTCATTAACCATTCATTAACAAATTAAAATATATTAAGAGCCATAGCTAATATACATCTTATAACCAACATATAACAAAAAAATGAACAACATATACACCATGATAGAACAACCATCAAAAACACATAATAACAAGTACAATTACTCATGACAATACAAGAGCAAAAGAGCTCTTATTAACATATGAAAAATCCAACCAAGGCACGGGCTTCCACATACCACCTGACCATAAATTGGGCTAAACCAAATCTCTATTTCAACCAATGACCCTCGTGCCATATTCTAAGTGTGAATGTGGGATCTCATGGAATAAACCAAACAAAAACAAACCAGGGCTTCTAGAGGCCAAACCACCTCAACACTCAACCAATGATTCCACCTCATAGTCGAATATCACTAACACCAACCAGATTGGTCTCTACCCAAGTTTTCTAAGGCTTTATAGTGTTTTTCTAAATCATGGCTCTAGGAACTAATAACTCAACCCACAACCTTCTAGGGCTCGAGAGCATTTTTCCAACCAAGGCTCCAAGACAAGTATCTCAACCCAAGTTGTCTAGGGCTCTAGAGAATTTGTTCCAAGGAACACCTATAAGAACTAAAAACTCAACCCACATCCATAAGGAACCTCAGCACCAATCATAAACAACCTGTGGAAAAATCCACAACACCATGGATATCGAGGAAATGACAAGGCTAGGAAAAACCACTTTAAATCTAGGCAATCTTCCATGTCAATGACATATCATAACCAAATAACCACATGCATATACCATGCATGCCAAAACTAGCAAGGAAATAATACATGCAACTCGATACCTACAAAGAAATGTCATTGTAGTTTTTGATCCCGCTGTCCCCTTGCACTTTTAGACTTTTCCTTTTCCTTCTTTCTCCAATCCAATGAAAACTAGAGTGCTCCAAGTGTGCTCCAACAATGCTCCAAGGTTTCTCTGAGTGTGCAAGAGTGAGAGAAAGAGAGCATAGAATGAGAGTGCCAAATACTAAACTGACAAAAGTTGTGAACTAATCTTCAGAAGCCTTTTTATCATTGAGGCCTCTATTTTATTCATTTGCCTCTATTTTTTCTTCAATTTTCCTCACATGCAATTATGTGACCTTTCACCTTCCTTTTAATATATTTTACATCATTTCCATAAATAAATGCTAATAAATTCCACTTTACCTTTGCCATGATTGCCTTTTACAATTTCCATATCCATTTATCAGTCACCATTTATTCCTATTGTTATGTTTTTTCCCAACATTCAAATTGGAATACATGTCCCATGACCTTGGTTATTATTTTTATTTATTTACATAGAAAATTAACTAAGAGTTGTTACACACAAACTTCACCCAGGAAAGAGGCTTTGTCAAAATATTAGTTATATGCTTATAAGTAGCAATATATTGGAGCTTCACTACTCCCTTCTGCACTACATCATGAATATAGTGGTAATGTGCTTTGACCAATTAAGTTGCAATCTACTCTACAACTTCCAAATGAACTCTTCCTGACTTTTTTGCATTCCTTACCCAATCAGAATCAATATAATCTTGAAACTATATATCATTGTTCGAGATACATATCAAACCATAGTATCATGCATATATCTTAATACATGCTACAAAGAAAATTTCCATCTTAATACATCAAGGAGCCAATCAACTGCTTAGACTCAAAATCTCTCATATTGTTCATCATGGGAGTAGACACAGACTTATAGTACATCATTCCAAACTTCTAGTCCCAAATAATAGTGCATCAAACACAAAATTCTTCATACGAAATTCAACGATCAAGTCCCTTTTAATCTATAACAAAATCAAATCTTTCTACCATGGCTACTCACTTTGACACACAAGTCCTTCAAACAAGATGTTAGAGACAAATCATATAAGCCCAATTTCTTTTTCAATCATACAAATTTTTCTTTAATAATTAACCTTCTTCTCATGTACCTCAAGTTCATGAGGTATCCCTTATGTACACTTCTTCTTTCATCGAGAAAGAAAGTATCTACATGCATCTAGTATATTATTCAACAAAAATTATAAATTTTAACAAAAGTGTACATGACAAGATGTCCTTTCATAGTTTTTTTTTCCCTCTTACCGAGATAATATTTTTCTTTGTACTTCTCTTAAGTTGCTTCATCTTGGAAGTCACTACTGGCATAGATGCTTCAATATTTGATGATCAGACTACTCCCTCTAAATCTAGATCTCTTCTAGTATGATATCTCTCAATATGAGTCCTTTCGTCAAAAGCTTTTCTTTTTTCTTTGAATCTTATCATATGCTACCAAAACCTAGGCAACCTTCACCATGTACTTGCAATATTCACTAGGACGTTATGGAAGAACAATTATAACCAATTAAGGAATACAAAGACAAGAGACTAAATATTATTGAAATCTACAATAATAATGACTAAAGAGATATAAATTTCTTATCTTTAAGAAGGATATCAACGACCTCTTGATCTTAGACTTTTTACATCCATATTACAAATCAACCTTTTATGTATGATGTGTTTCCTTCCTGCAAGAGCTATGGTTTCTTATTTTGGTGGAAACATCCCCTCCTATGGTTTTTTCCATAACCTTAGGGTTTCTCTTATTCTTATAGCATCATCTAGAACTCCTATAGACTTGATGCTCTTTTATGGCCTTAGGCAACCCTTTTCCCATGTAGACTTGATCTTATATTAAAAAACAATTATTTCAAATTCCATATGCGACTCTACCCACAGTAAATCATGTACATATGTGGGTCCTATAACATTGCACCAGCATATGCCTTTTAAAATATGAAAAAATAAAATAAAATACTATTGTTCGAGCAGGGTTCACAGGTTTTACCGAAAGCCCACCTGCAATATCTTGTGACACAACTGAATTAGCTAATTTTAGGTGGTATATATACACCCCTTGGGTAAGCCTAAAAAACATAATAGAAGGGATATCGACATTATACCCATTTTTCTCCCAAATAAAGTTTTCTTTTCCCATGCCTCCTACTCTTCCAGTCTCTAGGAAACCTTGGTTTCCTTTGTAGAGATGTTTTCTTTGTGGCTCAAGTTGGACGGGTCTAGAGGAAGGGTTCGTTGGTGCTTTGGCTTGGATCAGGTTGTGCCTTTCCTATACCTATTGTTGTTAACCAATAAATAAGCTAATGTCTTGTTCCTGATATGTTATTATCTCATGAATAGTAATGTATATGACTAGATATGATGATATAACATACCTTTTATGTATGCACATTGAATTATCTATCATGTATATGCTTCTATGAATTGACTTGCAAGCCTGCTCGTTTTAGAGGAAGGAGAGGGTTTGGACCCTATGGGAACATCATCAAGTGTAGGAACTATAGGTATGTTTCCAAATCCATGTTTAGTAATTAATATGTTTGACATGCTTGCTTGACTACTCTTTTTTTATTGCCTTGTTCTTCTATGTTGAGGTTTTCAACCCTTACCTTAGGATTTTTTTCTTGCTAATAGAATTGGTGGCTCCGCTAGGGAAAACCATCAAATATTTCCTAGAAGGGCCATTCTTCTTTGATCTGGGTTTTAGTTTGTTGTTTCTTGACTTTTCTAGCCTTATTGACTCTTGAGCAATCTGGTCATTCATCTTGATCTCTTGGATCATGGTTTTCTTTTTATTTTTCTAAATTCCCCTACACGGTTTTTATTGTGGACAGTAGCGTATATGCACATTTTTTTCCAAAGAAAACTGTGTATTCACGAGTTTCTTTAGACATAGTGTTAGCAGGAATAGTGTCCACTCGGATGCTGCTATTCCCACTAACATGGGTGCCTATCTTAGAAACAAACAAGTAAAGTCTACTTTCGTTTTCTTTTATGAAAATAGACAAGAGGAGAACCAAGAAGACCAACCTTAGTCTTGTGCTTGATTTCCTCTCCTTC
>APFE031541487.1:46887-66578 GCA_000404065.3 Pinus taeda | reverse complement strand
AAATTCAGTATGCATCGCACCTTGTACACTGGGAAGGTGATATGCATCGCACCCTCTGCACTGGGCTTTCAGTATGGTCCAGTTTTGACCATTTATGAGCAGTTTTTGGTGGAGAACTTCTGGGAGATGATGTAATCAGCTGACCTTGTTCCTTTAGGTAGTGAAGCAATACTTTTAGGGACTTAGGAGCCCTTAGTTTATGGACATTTATGATTGGGGTTGAAGTGCCCAAAAATGTCTATAACACATAGTCAAGTACATACGCGGTTCTATAGTTAGACAATCAAGTACAGATTTGAAAATTTGAATTATTTCTTTTCTAGCTTTTGCTGGGGGTTTGACCAAGTTTGTTTATGTTTTTCTAATATGAATGAGGCTTGGAATTATGTTTTTATCAATTGTTGTCAGTGTTCTTCATCTTATTTGTGAAAATAGTATGTCAACCTAGGGGTACTTTTTGAAGTTTTTAGTGTTTGATGTTGGGTTCCATATCTTCTTTATGAAGTCTCTAGCTGTTATGTACTTTTGGGACAGGTTTAGTTGTTCTTCAACCCAGTCTCTATATTGCTTCTTGTGCAACCTTGAAGTTGGCTTGTTTTTTCTTTCCTTTTTTTGTTTGTGAAAGGTGGTTGTAATTGTTGGTTGAATGAGAGATTTCAGTCATCTAAAACCTTCTTTATTTCTAAAATTCTTGGTATCTTGTTGATCAAATTATTTAGGGTGATTAAGTCTCTTATACCACTTTAGTTTATTATCCTTGAGATCATTGGTGACTGAAGGGAGTTGGATCCTTTTCATGTTGTTGGTCTTCAAATAGATACTTGTTTTCCTTTCTCAATTTCTTGATCCTTTAAAAGCTTTTAAAGAAAAATAAAACATTTTCTTTGTGTTTATTTTCTCTTGTTTTTGGCTTTTTGGTTTTTGGAAAAGGCGTGAATTCTTGTGTTAAGGCTAAGAGTCTTTTTTATTTGAGGAGTGTTTCTTCTTTGAGATTTTCTTCTTGTTCCTTGATAAATTGTCTTTTGATTTTGAGTTCACCTTTGTTTGTTTTTGAGCTTTACTTTGAATCTTGCATTTGCATTCTAGTGTCCATTAGGGTAAGTTGTATTTTAGACATCATTTAGTCCTTTTTGTTAAGTGTTGAATGTGTGAGTGCTTAAAAAGAAAAATAAAAAGAAAAAGAGTTTTTCTTTCTTAGATTTCTCGTAGAACCTGAGTAGAAATCGCTTTCATTGAAGAAAAATAAGTGTTACATTTGCATGTAGCCTAGGTTTTCTATTGATTTATTTTGTGTCATAACATCATTAGTTAGACTTCCACTTCCCTTATCCTAAATAACAACCAATTAAAATAAGCACTTAAAATTAAAATGAACTAGACTTTTTTATTTTTGGCATAGCAACATCAACTAATCTAGGACATTTAGGGCCTTGGAATAGGTGTGTAGAGAGTAAAATCTCCAAGTAAACTTAAACTGAAATTATAGAAGTTTACTAAAGAGTGGAAATATAGTATCATTAAGATGTCTGAGAAATCTCCTCTAAGAAATGAGTTGAGCACGAGGACATGTAAAGATAAGGAAAGAGAGATACCCATCTCCTACTTGTTGGATCATGCACCCATGACTGTTATTCCTTAATTCTGATCATGAGTTTGTAACCTTAGTTGAATTTCCTAAGGACCACATAGTTGACTAAGAGGGAGAACGCCCGTGGTACCTGTGACAGATGTTGCATCAATTTCATAGTACTTATGGAGGGTGCCCTTGTGAAACTTGGGTACTTGCACCAGAAAAAGCTATTGTTTGGAGGCAAGCATAACTACTTCTGATATATTCGTTGGTAGACTTGGGCCCTCAACATCCCTAAATACCTTTGGGAGATCCTTATCTTCACTTTCTTGTATTTTGGAATCTGGTCCTAATCACCTAGAGTGGAAATACCTAGAAATTGTTTGCTTCATTATATCTTTAGGATATTTTTAGTGAGTGCTTTGTACTCCTAGCTCACCATAGGTTATTTGAGTCTTTAATTTCTATTTATATATAAAATTGGTTGACCAACCAGTTCGTCAGTCTAGAAGGCTTCATGGGTTTTCACCTGCGAGTGTCAAGCCTTCACCTAGAAGGCATAGGAGCAATTATGTTGGTGATTTTGAACCAGTGATAGCTAACACAACAAAGACAGATCCTTCTCTAAGGGATCTTATTCCATAGAGTGAACTCAATCTAGTCCATCATTCGGATGGAAATGCTCTCATGCTTGCTAGATTACTCTTATAATCAGAAGACGAAGTATAAATTGAAGACGTTTCAGATCCTCCTGAGACTCCTACGAAACCTCTTCCTTCTCATATTCCTTACATTGTATCATATGTGGGTACTCTAAGTCATAGGCCAAATAGCCCTATTTACTCTCCTTATTTCTTCTCAATGGCCAATCTTAGTGGCTCTCTTGATACAACTAGTGTACATACTCCTTCTTTAGTTGTATGAGGAGGTAATATTACTATATATACTATTACATCTAATACAAGAGCTTTTGTCTCTACCTCCATTCCAATTCCGAGTGGGGGCACCCAACCTTCAGCTCCTTTCATGGGAGCTTATCCTTTTGGAATGCCATCTAGTGGGATTCCCTTAGCTTCTTTAACTTTACCCTATGGTGCTTCTACATAAATTACTTTGATGGCTACTAGTTTGGTACCTTTACAAGGTTTTCAATTTGGAAGTGGACATGTTCCTCCTTCCAATCCATCATTGAATTTAGGATCAATGTCTTTCTATGGTCATGTTAACAACATTAATCCTTTTCAAGGGAATCGGGGCTTGACACATCCTTCTATGAGTGTTTTGGGGTCAAGGAATATTTCCCATTTATTTGGTCAGTAGGGGAGTAGGCCATTCCCTACTAACAATACTTCATAGGTTTTTCCTCCTTTGGCTAGTGCTTGGAATCCTTATCAGGGGATTTTCCCTTCGTACAATGCCATTGGGAGGAAGTTTTCCTATAACTAGTAACCCCGCAGTAGGGGATGGATACCCTCTATATACCCCTGAACTACAAGGTTTTCCTTATGTTTTAGGTGCTTCTACGAGTAACAATTGGTAGCTTGTTGCCTCTCAAAATCCATGATAATATTTTTCAAATGTTGGAAATTCCACTCTTAGAGCTTGGAATCTCTTGTTCCTATGTGCTTACCATTCTTAGCAACACTTAATTTGCCAGATCTTTTGAAATTTACTAATGATCCAATCCATTATAATCCGGCTTGGCCTCCATTCCCTATTAAAATTCCATTCGATATTCCAAAATTTGAAGGGAAGTCCGGTGAGGATTTGGTTGGTCATATAACCATTTTCTGTTTATGGCATTCCTCAAACTCCCTAAATGATGATTTAATTAGGTTGAGGCTATTCCAACGCACCTTAACTGGAAATATGGCGAAATGGTACATTGAGTTAAAGTTGTTGGGGGGGGGGGGGGTTCTCTACATTTGGTGATTTAGCTACAATGTTTCTAAACCCTTTTTAGTTGCTTGTATGTTATGATGCTGGAACTGAACTCTTGGATAATTTTGAGTAGGATAAGGCTACAAATATCTATGACCACATTCAAGAATGGCATAGAAGGAAGAGATTGATGAAGGCTTATATCCCTGATGAGTTTCTTCTGGAATGGTTTTTGAAATCATTGCAACCAGATATTTCTAAGAATGTGTTAATTTCTAGGGTGTTCACTAAAGAATGGGTTGTCTTTAGAGCCCAACAATTAGATCTCATATATTCATAGTTGAGAGTTATCTATAAGATTTTTCCTAATTCTCCTAGATCAAAAATCGATATCACCAAGGCTAAACTGACCCCCCATTTTGACAGAGTTATAGGATCGATCGATAGTAATAAGGCCAGTTTGTTGAATCAATTACAACAATTGTCATTACAATATTCTTTTGCAACATAAACTATATTGTCTATGTATGATCATTCTCAAAATTTAGCGGTTAATGGTGTCTTATCCTCAAATCCCAAAGGAAATAAACAATATGATGGGAAGAAGAAGGGACATGGGAAGAAAAAATATAATGGATGGAAGGGAGATGTTAATAAACCCAATGATGACACTAGTGAGGGAAAAATGAATCTGAGGAGGTTAAGTTACCATGCAAGTTATGCAACGGGGATCACCTTACCCATGTTTTCCCCATGATTCAATATGCTCAGTGCTTATTAGCTCAACAAGGTTCTTCTAGTTTCCAGGCTGTGCTTACCAACCCTTTTCCCCAAGGGTAAAAATTACTTGCTAGCAAAAATTCTAGTAGTAGAGCCCCTACAGTGGGAAACCAGGATGGGGAATGTACATCGAATTTATATATGGTTAATTCTCATGTTGATATTTCAACTAAAGCTCATGATTATGGAGAGGTAGAGCCTTTTAAGGCTAAAACTACTTCCAATATTCCAGAACTTCTTCATATAGAGAGGCCGACAATAGAGCCTATACCTCGGATGTTGAAAGGCTCCCCAAAATGGTCGACTCATAATCCTAATGCGAGGGCTGCTTAGAACTATTCTATTATTTAAGATTTAGCTTAGAGCCCTTGTTCTATGTCAACATCAGAGGTACTCCAATCATGTCTTGCACGTAGGAGTGCTTTTCTCACTCTGATCAAAGTAGTAGACCCAAAGAATTCTATGGTAATTACATTTGATATGTCAAATTTTAAAACCATACTCCCTCACCATATGGATTTTCATATTAAATCTACGTATCGTAAGAAGACCATCTTTTGAACCGTAGTTGATGAAGGGGTTTCCACATGCATCATGTCTATGTCATGTTGGAAGGCTATTGGGTCACCTGAAGTTTTTCACTCTTCTACTCTCTTAACTAAATTCGATGGCTATTCTCATAGGCCTCATGGGATTCTACATGCCTTCCATATTTGTGTAGGGGGCAAGTTCACTAATGTGGAAGTAGAGATAGTTGATGCTAATATCAATTATAGTATTTTGTTGGGTCACAATTGAGTTTACGTAATGGACGTCATTGTCTCATATTTATTTCACATCCTATGCTTTCCTCATGAAGGGAGAATTGTTACGATTGATTAGTTAGCCTACTCCCCCAATGACTCTAATGCATCTGCTCACTCCACTATCCCCTTGGAAACGAATAACAAGCAGTCTGTTGAGAATTTAGGAGTTGGAATGCATTCTTCTTTGATGAATAATTTTGATATTCCATTTCATGTTTCTCATGCCAATTCTATTTCATCCTCCAGGATCATTTGTCGGCAATGTTCTTTTAGAACTCATTATTTTTTCAGGACCTTGGCCCTTTTCCCCTCCTACTACCACATTAGAATAAGGGAAAGTGGGTGGAATGGCTTATCACATATATGGAGTGGAAATTTCATATCAATCTATTGTGAATTATGTAGATTATGATCCCATCCCTCTCCCATCTATTAGCTTCCTATACGAATATGTGTCATAATTATGAATTAACTTTTTCTCAAGCTTGTAATATGTACATACTTTGCTTTCAAAAAATAGTTTTCGATATTTAAAAAATAAAAAGAGGGTATGTCCTAAAAGAATAATCAAAGGACAAAAAATAAACAAAAAGTCAAAAAATAAACAAAAATTGAAAAATATATATATGAACCTCAAAATAAAACAGACCATGAAAGTGTGCAAGTCCAAATGCTACTACTATTTACCTTTTCATGCAAAATAATGATTGTGTGCATCTTGTTAAAATGTCATAATCCATGATAGTCAAATAGTGTAATCTTGACTATTTCATGTTTTAAATTTCATGTTATAGATAGAGAATAAGGTCTAGCCAAACTATTTAATCTTGGTAGATTAGTAGATAGGTAGAGAAATAAGGTTAGATTTAGATAGTTTTATTCAAGTAAAAAATAAGGTAATAAAGGGTTTGCTAGCTCAAGTGCACCCATGCAAAAGAATAAAAAATGTTAGGTTAACAAAGGGTAAGTAGAAGAAAACTTGTAGAATGGACCATGTGGTCAAAATAATAAGCACATTTTACATGCTCAAATCATAATGTGCAGGTACATTCATCAAAGTACAAAGCTAAGAAAAGATGACTTTTAATAACTCCCCCTCCTTTCACAAGCTTCTCCCTCTCATGTTTATTAATTTCCTAGTCATCTGTTAAAATACCCCTTTTTCCCTCCATTTTTACCCTTACTTCATTATCCCATATTTTCCCCTAGAAATTCCCTTTAAAATCCCTTCCCCCTTGTTAAAATCATCATTATGTTCCATAAATCCCTTTTCCTAGGGTAAAAACCCTTTTCCCCCTTTGTAAAAATCTAATTTCCCCTTTTCTAATCTAGAAACCCATAAATCAACTTATCCTAAGTTGAAAACCCTTCCGTCTTGCAAAAAACCGCCTGATGGATCATTTAAATTAATCTGTGATTTAAAAGTTAATTAAACAATCTTAAGTGTATTTGATTAGGCGGGCCCCTCCTTAAACATTCCCCCAATCCCCTCCATGCATCTTTTGAGTGTGACCACTATCTAATTAACACCCATCTCATCCAACGATTATCTCTCCATTTCGCTCGCATTCTATTTCCGAACTTTAATGACCCAATAGCACCCGAAATGGGTGGTTTTGCCCGAACCCAATTTTGCGATGTGTCACCTTCATGAAATTTCGCATCCCCTCCAAATTTTACCACCCTGCCCCCAAAAGTGGTGCAAAGAAGGGAAAAACCACCCTCTCGAAACCAGTCACTATTAATAACCAAATTTCCCACTTTTCTCAGTTCTCACCAAATAAGGCCCCGCAAATGCCATTTTTATGTTTTCGACCATCCGCACATTGAAAGCATGAAATTTCTTGTGCACCAAAAATCTACAACCGCCAATCAAATACCAATCACCATCTTGCCTACAAAACTCGTCCAGAGCCAATACCTATCGTCTGCAACCTAAAACCTCAACTAAATTCACAACACCAACCTCCGGTTTCAGGTATTTTGTAAAAATACACCACATTTGCCCTTTTTTAATATAAAAGTTCAAGTAATTAAAGATTTAATAAATTAAATTAATATTTCTACCCCTGAATTAATTGATTTGCACCTAGACCCTTAAAAACCCTATGGAATCTAGACCCCTGGTTGAACCCTGCAAAGTCAATTTCTATTTTTTACCTCTGTTTTCCACACAATGTCTACCCACATTTCCATGAATGTTAAACCTGTTTCAACCCCCCACCTTGACCAAGGTCACCTACATTTGGCTAATAGGGACTTTCAAATTAAAGATACATTCTCTGCCTCTGAAAGAATGAAGCTCCACTTCTGGAGCAAATATAGATTTTTGAATCATGCTGATGACATTCACCTCCTGGAGTCAAATCTACCCCTCTACTCATTCCCAGAAGTCCACAATCTCCCAGACATTATCCACTATTGTTAGGCCTACTACATCCCCAGCCAGAGGGTTGTAGTAGCCCCCAGTCAACATCTACTCTTCACTGTCACTCTAGAATCCATCCATCAGATGTTATAAGTCTAGTTCAGCCCAAATTTAGCTCCTTTTTCCATTAGAGGACTTATAGAACTGTACAATTCTATTGATGAGGACAAATCTAAGAAAGTGTTCAAGAATTTCATAGTTGCAGAAGAGCATACACCAAATTTTACTCCTCCATACATGGCCCCCATATTTTCACAAACTGTCAGGCATATTATCACCATGGTATCTTCCATCCTTGGATACAGGATAGATGAACATGTAGATGAAGTCATTTTTGTATTCCTATCCATTTTTACCCTTGGTAAACCTCCTGCCATCAAGTTTGATTATGCTCAGTTCATTGTAGACAAAATGCATGAACAACTCATCGGATTTCCCACTCAAAGAGTTTTTAAATTCTCTACAGTATTATATTATTTGTTTTTGCACTACCAAACTGATAAATTCCCCATGAAGATAATAAAATGTGATAGTAGAGTAAAAGATAGGTCTATGGTCTATTAGACACCTATTTTTCAAAGATATTCCATCCACAACACAACAAAATAGGGGATGCCCTCTGGTAAAGTCCTTTACCAAGCTTTGGAGAACTTGTTTTACCTCCAGCATGAGGTAAAACACTTGTTTGTAAATAAGCCTACATTTTCTTTGTACACAAAGGCTGATGAGGTCTTCAAAAAGTTGAATAACATTTAGTTACCAACTAAAGAGAGATGGGAGCAGCTAACTGACTTACTCTAAGTCAAGGTAAGCCCAAGAATTAACACAGTTTGGTAAAAACAGAATGGTGAAAGTAAATGGGCAGTTGTCCCAGTCAAAGAGTATAAGTGAAAGGAGACAAGTTGAAGAGTATTAGATGAGAGCTAAAAGATCATTCAACGAAAATATCAAAAAGAAAACAGATATAATAGTGCCAGAAAGAAATCAGTTAGAAAGGTGGCATTACCTTTCTAGAATTAGATATTTTTTCCCTAAAATAAATCCCAAGTCATTTTGGGATATTTTGTAAACAATTATGTATAAATACTTCATAATTCGAAGTATGTAGTGTGGATTTTAACATACATTGTAGAAATTCTGCAAATTCTCTACAAATCTCGCTCTGAGGCTTATGTAGAAAATCTTACTATAGATTAACCCGATAATTCAATATACCAAAGCAAAATACTATAACCTACTTCTACTATCAATTTGTAGAATCTTAAATATTGAGAAAGATCGAGTTGAACACATATAACTAGAAGAAGAAGAATCAATGCATAATACACATGAAAATACCTTGGGGAAAGCCTCAGCTAAAAACCCCACTATCTGTATTATCAAACACGGTGGAAATACATAGAGATTATACAAAGACTTAGCTCTCACAGCTAGCCAGCTCTCAGTACAATCCTCACAGATGCTCACAAGCAATCTTGGCTTCTCACAAGCCTTCTCCTTTGCCCTCCAAGCTCCTATTTCCTTGTGATGTTCATAGTGGATGATTCTCATCTCACCAAGTGGAACACTACTCTTACACACTGTAAAACTGTGCAATCCTCAAGGAACCTTACCTTGACTATATGCATGAGTTTCCTTTATAGGAAAACACATGCAACTGATAGTACATTGTCCTTGACTTTAATCTCAACTGGTTCTTTCTCAAAATAGACATGCATGAGTTTCTGATGAGGGAATCTTAAGTTATCTGGAGTACACTGGTTGAGTGCATGCATACATCAATTGACTGATAACTCATAATTAGTTCCTCAAATAGTTTGGAACTAATTTAACTGGAATTAACTCAGTAAACTGAGATAACTAATTACAACTCAAATATAACTCAACCTTATCTCCTTAGTTAAGGGAGAATCTCCTTAATTTAAGGGATAACTATTGCATGATTGTAGAAAGACTTCTAACTTGAATTTCTCCAACTAATTAGTCCATAATGAATTAATTGATTATTTCCAAGTAGCCGGTGAGACTAAATTCGATTTTAATTCACAATTTTAATTCAAGGACAAATTAAAATTAGAATATTCTAGATTCTATTTTTTATCATTTCGTGTTGCTATTTTCAACACTCCCTCTCAACAAGAAAGGAACGCAACTCGATCCCAATCGTGAACCTTTGGAATGTTATGCATGAAAAACTTCTCTCTAGTGCTATTGTCCTAGCAACTCTAGAAACAAAAACACATCCAACCTAAATTAGTATGATGCGTCTGTCATCAAGGTCTCTAACTTCTATTGCCTCTGTCAACTAAAAACTTTGCACTTCTGCTCATTCTACCTTTCTGCACTGTTGTCAATCCTTCTCTACACTCTTCAGTATCAGATTTCTCTAGCCTCTATCACTTTGAACTCTTATTGCATCAATCCCATTGATTCCTCCCGCTACTATGTACTTTGGGCTCCCGTAGCAAGGTAGGATCCATGAGATAAAACCTCTCAATCGACACTGCCCAATTTCAGCATTTTTGGGACTATCACTTCACATCCCCCCACCTCACACCTAGAGGTATGGCTGCATGTGATCCCTCTGCCCACTTCTCGAATTGTAGCTCCTCCACAAATGTCTGAGACTTCTTCTGGGACTGCATGTTGAGAGGTAATTTACTCTCCCTCTCAACCACCAAGTCTCTAACATTTTCCTTGCTCCTCAAGGCTTTGCATGCATCTTGAACCTCATGAGCATACAGGTTCTTAAGTCATGAATTGATATGTTTCACCTGTCTCATGGTGATGTGTCTAAGGAACACCTTTCCTTTATTGAAGACAAAACTGTAGCCTTTGTCCTCCAACATCGCGACTGATACCAAGTTCTTCTTCAGTTCAGGCACATACTTCACATCTGTCAAGGTGATAGGAGCTCCATGCTCCCTCTAAAAAGTAATTATGTCCACTCCTGAAACACTATACCTTTCGTCATCACCCATCTCTATGTGCATCTTGAGGTCTTTTTCCTCCAAGTTAATGAATAAAATTTTATCGCCGGTCATGTGGAATGAGTCTCCATTGTCAAGATACCAAACACAACCCATCATCGATGACACCATGCATGCAATGAGTGTAAATTCCATTTCAAACTGAGAGGCTAATGCCTCACCTTCCGATCCTTACGAGGATCCCTTCTTGGACTTCTTTGATGGGCAATTAGTCGCATAATGTCCCATCTCGTGACAATTAAAGCGTCTCACTTTAGACTTGTCACCCTTCTTCCCTCCATGAGAAGAATTTGATTTGGAATGGGAAGCCTTCCCTTTCCCTTTCCTTGCCTTACTTGCTAAGGCTAGATTTTCTTCATCATCATCCTTGGATGAAGAACCATCTCAAGTGCTCTTCTTGATCTTCTCCTGCATGAGATCCGACCATAGTTGTTCCCAATCTGACAGTTTCTCCCTTCCATTCACAGAGTCTTAGTAGCTATTCTAGCTCTTTAGAAGGCCAAGGAGAGTGAGGCTCACCATATCATCATCGATAGTAGTTATTTCCACACTACCAAGCTCATCTCTGCAAGTGGTGAGCTTGTTCAGATATGTGGAAATAGTATCGTCGTTCTCCATCTTGATTCTTTGAAGCTTATCCTTGAGTGCCAATTTCCTCTGGTCACTATTGTTCTGGTAGAGGTCCTTCAACGTCTTCCATGTTGAAAATGGAGTATCCTTCCCATGGAGACTCGAGACAATATGGTCTCGAACTCCCTTAAGGATGATCCGTCTCGCCTTCGCCACACACTTCTTCCACTCAGCCAACTCTTGTACATTAGTTGAAGTTGGCTTATGGATTTCTTGATCAATGAATTCCTTCAAGATGTTGTCTTCTAATACAGCCTCCATGTGATCTTTCCATGCTATGTAATTCAAGCTACCTTCCAAGGCATACTCGAGTGTCAAGCCATAGAATGCTATTGACCAACCTTGCAGTATGATAAGAATTCGATTTGCACTTGCAACTCCGAACTTCAAACTTCGAATTCTCTTCTCCGTATATTATTCACAGCTCCAATAAACTTTGCTATGATAAACCTGGCTCCAATACCATGTATAAATTCTACAAATTATCTACAAATCTTGCTCTGAGGCCTATGTAGAAAATCTGACTGTAGATTAACCTGATAATGCAATATACCAAAGAAAAATGCTATAACCTACTTCTACTATCAATTTGCGGAAGCTTAAAGATTGAACAAGATTGAGCTAAACACTTATAACCTGAAGAAGAAGAATCAATGCACAATACACATGAAAATAATTTGGGGAAAGCCTCAACTAAAAACCCCACTATCTGTATTATCATACAAGGTGGAAATACATAGAGATTATACAAAGCCTTAGGTCTCACAGCTAGCCAGCTCTTAGTACAATCCTCACAAATGCTCATAGGCAATCTTGGCTTCTCACAATCCTTCTCCTATGCCCTCCAAGCTCCTATTTCCTTGCGTTGTTCCTAGTGGATGATTCTCACCTCACCAAGTGGAACACTTCTCTTACACTGTAAAACTGCACAATCCTCAAGGAACCTTACCTTGACTGTATGCATGAGTTCCCTTTATAGGAAAAAACATGCAACTGATATTACACTCTCATTGACTTTAATCTCAACTGGGCCTTTCTCAGAATAAACATGCATGAGTTTCTAATGAGGTTCAGTTATTTGGAGTACACTGGTTGAGTGCATGCATGCATCAACTGAATGATAACTCACAATTAGTTCCTCAAACAGTTTGGAACCAATTTAACTGGAATTAACTTAGTAAACTGAGATAACTAATAACAACTCAAATATAACTCAACCTTATCTCCTTAATTAAGGGACAATCTCCTTAATTTAAGGGATAACTATTGCATGATTGCAGAAAGACTTCTAACTTGAATTTCTCCAACTAATTAATCCATAATGAATTAATTGACTATTTCCAAGTAGATGGTGAGACTAAATTCGATTTTAATTCAAGGACAAATTAAAATTGGAATATTCTAGATTCTATTTTTTATCATTTCTTGTTGCTATTTTCAACAGACATTTCTATATACTTTTTTATCAGAATACCTAGAGGGTTATTGAATCATTTGTTGAGCCAGCAAGCTGGATTGATAAATAAAGATCATATATTTCCAAGGATTCATGTGTTGAGTGAACTTCAGAGAAGTTTTCTCAGGTGTTATTGTTATTTTTCTCAAGTTATTTGTAATCTTTAATGTGTTTCTGAATCTAAATGTTATAACTGGAACAATACTTCAGAATTTATTTAATTACACTCTATCTTAATAGTTATACATTTAAATTTTTTCTCTTGATATCTAAGTTAAGGAATTCTTAATTGCTCCTTGGTTTATATTGATTTCTTGAATATCTAGGTTAAATGATTCTTAATTGCCCTTTGATCTCAATTACCCCTTCATTCCTCATTCATTATCCAATCTGAGAACCCTTAATTTCTCTCTCACCCATAGTGAAACCCTTTCACCCCTCTGTTTCAAAGATCTAAAAAACACTCTGCTATTTTTCCCTTTGAACATTCCCTTTAGTGAGTTAATCCAATTTCACTTCCTTATTGTTTGACTCCATAACCCAATGGTCTAAAAGACATCATTCTATCCATCTGTTTAAGTGATCCCACCACCCAATCTCAAATACAAATCAAAAAACCAAATAACAATCATAACCAACCTAAAATCAAAACAAACAAAGTTAAATCATATAGAGAGAGCCCTCTTTGAGCTTAGGTTGGCTAGAACCTATGCTCCAAAGTTGGTTAGTAGTTACCTCGGTAATTTCTTTCCTCCAGTGTTATAGACATAGTTGGGCACTGCAACCCCAATCATATATGTCCATAAATCAAGGGCTTCTAAGTCCCTAAAAGTGTTGTTTCATGCCCTAAAGGAACAAGGTTAGCTGATTACATCATCTCGTAGAAGTTCTCCACAGAAAATTGCTCAGAACTAGTCAAAACTGGACCATACAGACTGCTCAGTGCAAAGGGTGTGATGCATCTCACCTGCTCAGTGAAAAAAGTGAGATGCATATTGAAAAGCCCTTCTATAGGGTGCAATGGGTGAGAGTAGACAAATGGTAGAGACAGTTTGCAAGGTGGATGATCATGGAATCTTCCAGAAACTTCTCCTATGTCACTTGCCTCTCTGAATTCACCCAGGGATGAGTAAGAGATCATCAATCTCCAAGTGGAATCAAGAACTATCAGGGAGAAGACACTGATCAAATCCCCAGAAGCTGACTCACCCCCTGCAATCATCTATATATGGATCTCTCATCCCAAAGATCCAGAGGCTGGAATCTTGTATCTTGTAAGGAAGTGCTATTGGTTTCTTCGTGGAATATCATAGTGTTGGGTGATCTAAGCTTTTCATGAGGTGAAGAAGGGCTTTCATGCTGGGAGGATGACGTTGGGTCAGATCAATGGGTTGTAATCCTCTCTTCTAATCTTTATATCAATAAAGCTATTCAAGATTTCCTCCACATTCTTGTATGTTTGCTAATATATGCATGTGTGTGGTCAATATATATCTGGTCCTATATTGTTTATGATTGTAGATCTCTGCACTTTGAAGGTATTATGCTGCTTTGACTTTACAAGTACTCTTTGAAGCAAAGTGGTCAAGGGAGGAGTGGCAAAGATCCGTCAAAGAGGAGAAGGAACAAGCAGAAAACCAAGTGAAAGATCGAGGTTGGTATTCTTTGCTTCTCTCCTATCTACGTCTCATAAAGGAAAACGAAAGTAACTTTAATCTGTTTGTTTCTAAGATAGCTACCCGTCTTAGTGGAACTAGCATCTTTGCATAGACACTAGATTTCCTAATAACAAAATGGCGACTCCGCTAGGGAGCGAATAGATTGTTTTCTTGTCTATATTTGTTTGCTTTATAAACTTACAGATGAAGCTTGAAGTCAAGCCAGCTAGCCTTCGAATTGCATTTGCTATGAAAGTGCAAAGTAGATCAATGTTGCTTCAGTCTATCTTCGGGTTTTGTTTATAAACTGAACAATTGATTTGCAAACATCCTCATTGCCCTGGTGGTGGCTCCAATAGCCTCATTAGATCAGCCCCTGTGCTTTGAATTTACTGACTATCATTTTCTTGGCTTAAATCCTTGAACTGAGCTGCAAACTGTGACCAAGAACCCAGTTGAAGTCTTGTCCCTCGACCATTGCACCTTCTCCTCTTGGGAATATGGATGCATCGCATCTCCCATGTGCAGTAGGTGAGATGCATCACTCTTTCCCTGTGTTACAGGTGCGATGATTAGATAAGACGTCTTCTGCTTCCAGATTTTGGTTTTTATTCACTCTCTTCAACTTTATTCAGGAGTTTTGCTATCTGTGATCAGTATACCACTGTAGAAACTCCCTTCCTTTACATGACTTAGCCTCCATAGTGCAAAGAAATGTAAATTTTTTTATGTATTTTTCGCCATTTACGATTCTCCTTTACAAATAAGTAGTGTAATCAAGTTGTCGTCTTTTGATTTGGAAGTGTCGCAAGTGTCGTTTTCAGTCAAAGAAAAGAATCCTACTATTCTTGATGGTCGATTACACTGTTACTCTTGTATTTGATTTGAATTAATAGTTTTTCAAGTGTCAAAAGAAGTTTTCAATTCAAAATCGCAAAGTGTCGTCATTATCTTCCTTTCATCTTTTGAAAAGAAAATCGTTAGCACTGTCGCTTGAAAAGATTCAGATTTGTACTTAGCGTTCATTTTGTCATTCACACATTAAGAAAGTGAAAACAAATACATGCATGTGCATTTGCATTTAGACTGCTTGTTGATTTTGATTTAGGATAGTGCATCTAGTGTGTGCTCTCTGCTTTATGTTGAAAGAATCCTCTTTCTCTTTCCTTAGTAGCTAGGATTTTCATTGCAAAAAGAAGATTAAACGATTGTTTATCATCTTAGATTGCATTTTAGGAATTATATATCTGCATCACGCGGTGAACCTGAAAGGCAAACTTCTTAAGAAAGATCAACTGTAAAATAAATTCAATGAACATAAAAACACTTTGGAACCTAACGCACAACATTTAGAAGTCTAGGCTAGAGACGTATTCCGGCATCGTAAAGCCTGGTAACTATCACTTTCATCGTAGGTTAGGTGATTCCTCCTCTTTGAGACAAAAAATGTCAGTACAGACTTGTGCTCCCACGTACCATCGAGTATATATTGGGAGGCCACAATAGGCTATATCCTTTATCCTTAGGAAGCCATGTCTGCCGCCCTATCGATTGCAATGCACTGAACACAACATTCAGGAAGATTGACTACCGTACTGTAGCAGTTTTGCGATTGGTTTGGTAATCCCTCTATCTAGATTTCTAGAGTAGTCTCTTTCGTTCCTTTTCAGACTCCTTAAAGGAAAACGTCCATTTGAGCACTTGTCACTTCAGGCTCATTAAAAATTGAAGGTGACTAGAGTCATCTTTAGCTTTTTATCGACTCTTAAAAATTGAAAAAGCAAGTTGTGTCAAAGCATCTAAAATTTATTTTAATCGGAATAACATCATTGTTCCCTCGTGGTCTTAGGTTTAGAAAAATGGAGTCCACCAACCAAGGATTTCCCCTTGGGGGAAATCCTAGTCCTTTCTCCTCTTGGGGAGATGTTGGTGCACCTCATATGGCCACATTGTCCCTCCCAGGACTGACAATTGGCTTGCCAATTTGGCTATTCTCGACCTCTATCATTCAAACCGCCACGATTCTTGAGCAATCAAGTCAGCAAATAGATGATACTAGAGTTACCCCCAACCTTCTCCTTCGCTTGTTTCTCCCTCGCCTCCTTCCTCTTCGCTTGATAAAGCTGGTAAAGCTAAAGACTAAGTAATTGAGAAGAAGAAGAAAGGGAAGGAAAAGGAGAAGAAAAAGAAGGAGCCAAAGGAAAAAAGGGGAAACCGTGCATCATCTAGCGAAAATCCACACATTGCACCATCCAAACTAAAATCTCCATGTGTCATTTGCAAAGGGGACCACTATCATCGAGATTGTCCTTGCATCCCTCAGATCTTAAGGGATTGGTCTCCTTGTTTGCACAATCTGGTGTCATCAACCTCTGACAATCATGTTGAGAGTACACCATCAACTAGTGAAAACGAAGTCTCTGGACAGAAAGGAAAATGTAAATTTCCTTGCAAACTGTGTGAAGGCAGCCATGCCATCCACCGTTGTCCCTTCCTGGACGAAGCTAAAAGAGTCTTGGATGACCATCCTATTTCACCGCTACAGCTTCGTCCTGGGTACAAGAAACTCTTGCCGAGTCCATCGCTAGTTGAAAATCCAACTAACATGACTTTGTGGTCAGTCAAAGCATCTATCATTGAAGATAAACCCTCTGAATCCACACCAAATGAAAGTCAAAAGGTTGAGGTGGCAGTTAACCCGGTCCTGTCTTCGGAAGGTCCATCTTTAGATGATACAGTCACCAAAAAGAATGAGAATGACATTGTTCAAATTATTTTCGTAAACATAGGCTCTGACGAACATGGGGGCAATCTACCTATTCCTTTACCGTAGAAAGGAAATTCGTCAGGGTCATATCTGGTCGTTTATTCGGTCCCAACTTCGAGCAACCTAGTCATTTCCTTCGATTGGAATCTACTAGGCAGACCCCGTTTACTGTCTAACGTACCATTCCAAATCATTGTACAAGCTTACAGAATGGTCATGGTTAGTACCATCATAGATAAAGGGGCTTCTATGAGTATCCTTTCCTCAACTTCTTGGAAAGAGCTTGGTTCGCCATCGCTTATGCCTGAGATGTGAAATCTAACAGGCTTTAATAAAGGAACCAGTCGATCGTTAGGGATCCTTTCAAGTTTGCCTATAAATTTGAGAGGGAAAACCATGTATCTGAACATAATGGTAGTCCAAGGATATTTAGATTATAATCTACTCCTTGGGCGTGACTATATTTATAGTATGGGAACCATTGTCTCCTCACTCTTTCGAGTAATGTGTTTTCCACATGAAGGTCGAGTGGTCCATCTTGTAGACCAGCTTTCATTCCCTGGCTCACACATAGCTAATAGTCAAGTACCATCCCTAACTAGTCTTTTCATGCAAGGAATGTCTCATCAATCTCCAGTCCATCCGCTTGAAGAACGCGAGTAATTTAGTGGCCATGACTGAAACC
This sequence comes from Pinus taeda, assembly GCA_000404065.3. Classification (NCBI taxonomy): domain Eukaryota; kingdom Viridiplantae; phylum Streptophyta; class Pinopsida; order Pinales; family Pinaceae; genus Pinus; species Pinus taeda. The sequence continues at coordinate 48,927 of APFE031541487.1, read as the reverse complement.
CAGGGGGCATGCACCCTGGTCTGCTTCGGTAGGAAAACTTCAGGTATAGGGTAGGTTTTCGCGGAGGATATATGACTAGTCTGATACACCCATCCTTTTAGGAAAATGGGATTAGACCAGAATAAGATGCCTCCATCAGAAGGTAGGCCTTTCCCAATAGAGAAAATGTTTTGTCTGCAAATTGATGGGTAACCTGGAAAATATACTTCGCTATACCTGGGGGCATGCATACCCTTTTGTGTGCAAGTGAAAAGTGACTAGCGTAACGCTAACCCCATATTTTTGCTGACTTCAACTTCTTAAGTTAGGTGATTGGTCGGATCGACCCTTCACCTTTATAGGGGCTAGATGGCACCAGCAAATTAAAGGAAAAGTTTTCCTGCCTAACCTCAGTAGTTAATTAACCCCTAGGACAGTAGTTGGTCATTCCTAGCTTGCATGTGAAAGGGAGCAGAGCAAAGTTTCGAATGGTGCAAGCTCCTTAAAAATTGAACCTATCGATGAGACATCCTTATTATACAACTGGCACGAGCAGTTTTTATGTGAAGTTCAAGCTCATTAAATCTTAAACCTAAGCAATGAGCAAATGTTCCCCCAGAGTTCAAGCTCATTAAAAAATGAACCACCCTCCAGTAAATAACCATTGCAAATGCATTATAATCAGCTTTTGAGCCCTGGTCATGTTCTTACCATCACCTCCACTCTGTTTTAGCCGATCATACACCTCCACTTGATTATTTACCCTTTTGAGGAACAACTGCAACGAGTGATTTTGTTAGCCATCCTTGTGACACTGTCATGATTGGAAAATTCCAAACCTTTACCTGGAATTAGCAGCTACCTGAGAATATCACTCGTTCCTCAAAAACGAGTCTCCTTTAAGCTCTTTTCATCTAACTCATAAAATATGAAAATATTTCCGAGCAATTGGCCTCTCCAGCTCGTTAAAGGTACCATAAGTGCTATCCCTCCTCTAGATTTTAATCTTTTTGGACTTGAGTGATTATTACACAAAACGATTGAGCGCTTGTTTTGTTTGGCTCGTTAAAACTATCGAAAATTCATCCCTTTCGTATTATTTTATACTTTTTTGGGCTTAAGGGATTATATGACAAAAAAGGATTACTAGAGTTTCCTTTCCGTCCCTTTTAAGACTCTCTAAAATTGAAAAAGGACCAAGTTGTCTTTGTCGTTAAACTCGTTAAAACCAATAGCGACAAACTTGTCTATAGAGATGAGAATGAGTTTCACTGTCGCTAGGCTCGTTAAAACATAGCGACGGGTTTGCCCGAAGGGAAAATTATAGAACAAGCATATGCTATCCTCCTCAAGCTTGACAAAAATAAAGAGGTATAGTCAGCAATGACTGGGGAAAAATTAGGAAGAAAACTTGAAGAAACTTTATTGGTAGCAAAGTCGCTCTTGAACATGACACTTTCACTCCATCACCATGATTGAGTTGGGTTGGGTTATTCCATTCACCAGTCATATTACCATTGGTCCACCGTACCATCCATATTTGCAGTTAACGCTATCAATCCATTTCAGTGTCACCGATATGTTCAAGAGAAGTCGATTAGAGAATTCACCAACCCATCTTGTGTCTCATCCATTGCAATACATTCAGGCTACATTCTTTCATGACTGCCACCCTCAACCTTGTATCATCAGATCGTTTTCACCTCCACAAAGTCATTTTCTCCGTTCTGTATCGTAGATGTGGGATTCATTAAGGCCCTCCTACGATGGGTCTCTTCTTGTCGACATCAGCTCATTATCCAAGAAGTCGACCTAGGGACAACCCTTTCAGTACCTTGAAACTTTCATGCCTCAATGGCAAGTTTCTCGCTTTCGGCGACAGGTTTACATCAATGACCTTCGACTGAGAGATTTTGCGTGGTGTTCAATGCCAAGTCCCATTTTCACACCACGCGAATTGTACTATAGTACCTTGAGGGTCATCATCATTATCAGTGATTCCTCTCGCGCCTGTTAACAGCTTACATCATTGGCTGGTAATCAGGTGATGTCTTTCCATGT
>APFE031541487.1:19356-37278 GCA_000404065.3 Pinus taeda | reverse complement strand
ATGCTGGGAGGATGACGCTGGGTCAGATCAATGGGTTGTAATCCTCTCTTCTAATCTTTATATCAATAAAGCTATTCAATTTTTCCTCCACATTCTTGTATGTTTGCTAATATATGCATGTGTGTGGTCAATATATATCTGGTCCTCTATTGTTTACGATTGTAGATCTCTGCACTTTGAAGGTATTATGCTGCTTTGACTTTACAGGTACTCTTTGAAGTGGAGTGGTCAAGGGAGGAGTGGCAAAGATCTGTCAAAGAGGAGAAGGAACAAGCAGAAAACAAAATGAAAGATCGAGGTTGGTATTCTTTGCTCCTCTCCTATCTACTTCTCGTAAAGGAAAAAAAAAGTAACTTTAATATGTTTGTTTCTAAGTTAGCTACCTGTCTTAGTGGGACTAGCAGCTCTACATAGACACTAGATTTCCCGATAAAATCCGGTAACTTCTAGAGAAATTACTAAGTGATAACACCATCAAAGGATGTAAATGGGGATGTCGTGCTAATATGGACATTTGTTTCCACTTCGGCTGTGGATTGCCTTAATACTATTTTACCATCCGATGAGGCAATCCTAGAATCAATGACTAATGTAGAAATATCATGGGATGATTTGCATCATCAATCCTATTTTCTCCCTGACTTGCGCAAAGTTGAGTTAAATTTGTCTAGTCCTCTTGCTAGTGGAAATGTTCATAAAATTTGAAACCCTTTGGCTCCATCACATATTTTTTCCAATGGTACTATGTCTAATATTTTGGAAACCATTATGGTGAACATTTCTAGGAATCCCAATGTTATTGAGAATATATTTTTTGGAGCTGAGTGTTCCCCTCAAGAAATAAAAATCTAAGCTAATCCCTTTAAATATTTTCAAGATGTATTCACTTACTATTATGAATAAATGTCTAGAATCAGTCCTTCAATAGTTCAACATGAGATCAAGACTTACGAAAATGCAAAGCATGTACATCAAAATCTTCGACTGGTTAATCCTAGGAAAGCTACAACTATTAAGGCTGAGGTAGAGAAGCTACTTAGGGAGAGTTTCATTTATCATGTTCCTTTAAGTGAATGGGTTTCAAATCCAATCCCTATTGATAAAAATCAAGCAACAATCCACATATGCATCAATTTTAGGGATTTGAATAAAGTTTGTCCTAAAGACAATTTTCCCATTTCATATATCAATCAGATTATTGATGAGTGTGCTGGAAATGAAATATTTTCCTTCATGGATGGATTTTTGGGATGCAATCAAATAACAATTTGTCCTAAATATGAACATAAGACAACATTTATTTGCCCCTGCATTAAGCTTTCATATAGGAAAATCCCTTTTGGCCTTAAAAATGTTGGGGATACCTTTTAGCGGGATATGTCTTATGCTTTCCATGAAATTAAGCATATAATTGAAGCATATTTGGATGATTTAGCTTCTTTCTCTCACAAGAGAATGGAACATCCAAAACACCTTCATTTAGTTTTTGAGAGATGTCATTACTATAAAATCCGGTTGAACACTAATAAGTGTGTTTTCATGGTTACATTTGTTCGGTTATTGGGATTCATTGGGTCTAATGAATGGATTCATGTTGAACCCTTCAAAGTTGAGGAAATACTTCAGCTACCTTCGTCATCGAGTATCTCTCGACTTTAAAGTCTCCAAGGAAAAGCTAAATTTTAAAGGAGATTTATTGTAAACTATGTTGAGATCACAAAAGGATTTGTGCATTTACTTAAGAAAGGAGTTCCATTTGTTTGGGATGATTTCACTCAATGCTTGTTCGATGCTTTGAAAGTTGCATTGACCTCTGCTCCTCTTCTAAGTCCACCTAATTATAGCAGAGATTTCCTCTTGTACCTCACAACAGTAAAATCAATTATTGCTATGGTTCTAGTTCAGGAAGATAATACCCTTAAGGAGCATGTGATTTATTATCTAATACATGGCTTAGTTGGTCCTGAAATTATGTATTCTCATATTGAGAAATTGGCTTTGGTAGCAGTTCATGCTGTCAAGCGACTCCGTCATTACATTCTGCTTAGAAAAACCTTTGTATTGGTTAGTGTCAACCCATTTCAATTTGTTCCCAGTAGGCGAGTAATTGGGGGCAAATACAATAATTGGATTGTCATTTTGCAAGATTTTGATCTTGATTTTATGTCAGCTAAGTCAAAGAAATATTTAGCTTTTGCATAATTGATTTGAGAATTGCCTTGTGAAGGAGATGTTACTTATGAAGAATGTTACTTATCTCCTCACAAGATCCTTGGTATGGATATATTATCATATATCTTGAGACTTCAAAGTTTCCTTGGTCTTTTTTTAAGGATGAATGCCAAAATTTGCATCACCTAGCTAAAAATTATCTTATCATTGGTGATACTTTATATCATCACAATATTGATTCAATACTTAGATGGTGTTTAACCTTAGAATAATTTTAGTTAATATTGAATGACTTCCATAGTGGAGCTTGTGGAGGTCATCTATCCAGGCTTGCTACAACCCAAGAAATCTTGAGTGTAGCTTACTTTTGGCCCTCAATTTTCAAAGATTGTATTGAAGTGATCAATAAATTCCATCATAGTCAAGTTTATACTTGAAAAATGCACGCTCATCTAGCACCATTTTTTCTTGTCATCACTGTTGGTCCATTTACTAAGTGGAGTATTGATTTTACTACTTGTAACCTGGTTTTGGCTAAGGGCCACAAGTATATTATCGTAGCAGTAGACTACTTCACTATGTGGGTCGAAGCTATGCCAAGTTTTAAAAATGACGGTGAGACAAAAACTCTTTTCCTATTTAATAAAATCATTTCACGCTTTGGTATTCCTAAATAGATTGTCACTGGTCATGGTAGTCACTTCTAGAATAAGATGATGTATGAGTTGGATTTGAAGTTGGGATTTCGACAAGAGAATTCATCTCCTAATTATCCTCAAGCTAATGGACAAGTAGAATCTGTCAATAAATCCCTTAAGCCTATCCTGCAAAGGATGATCAATCAAGCTAAGTCCAACTGGGACATCATTATATATCCTATGCTTTGGGCATACCAAATGCTTGTTAAGACTAATATGGTTTTTACTCCTTTTCATTTGGTTTATGGGTTGCAATTGATATTTCCTGTAGAATGTGAAATTATATCTCTCAAATTGGCAGTCTAGCTTCTTCCAGACACCTCAAGTCTTGGAGAATCCCTCATTCATTTGGAACATCTTGATGATCAATGTTGGGATGCAACCGTAATGAATGAAGCTCATAAGAAAAGAGTAAAAGCCCAAAATGACAACAGTGTACGACCTAAGGTTTTCTTTGAAGGTGAACTTGTTTTGGTGTATGACCAAGATAAAGACACCTTGGGGGCAAGAAAATTCAAACCTGTGTGGTACAATCCTTTTATCATTAAAAATGTCTTGAAGAAGGGTCAGTATGAATTGGTTGACGTTGAAGGAAATTTTCCATCAGAGCTTAGAAATGGGATCTATCTCAAGAAGTATTATGTCTAGGATCTTGCCTAACATTTGCTTTGTTTTGTAAATATTGTACATAGCCTTTTGTTTATGTCTATGGATCTCGTGGTGATGATGATATTTTTTTTATCTGCCTTGGCAGGCTTTGATGGGTGATTTAGTGTATTTAGGATTCACATATGGTGCTAGTAGACATACTTAGAATTAGCTTCCCCCTATTAGGTAATATATTATCCATCTGGTTAGTTGTTAGTCTCAAGAGGTATATGTGTTGGTCCTGCTTCTAATAATATGGTTGAGTATAGTGTCATTATCAATTTACTATCTAAAGCAATATCTTATGGTATTGAATCATTAGTGGTTTATTTGGATTCACAATTATTTGTGTCTCATTTAAATAACAATTATCATGTGAGGGATCTGTTATTACATCACCAATTTCTAAGAGTGAGATTATTGCAAAGATCATTCACTTTTATTACTTTCATTCATATTCCATGATCATATAATGCATTTTTTGCTTCTATAGCTAACCAAGAATTGGATTGCCATAGTAATCATTCATAACATTAAATCAGAATATCACAAAATCATTTGTATATATGGTAGAATCATCATGAAATATCTATATATAGATAGATATAGTATGTCAAAATATTACAAAATGTGGACAAATGTCTTGCAAAATTAGGGCTTAATCCCGATCATGTCCATATATCAAAAATATCAGTCATCTAAAATCTAAATCTATGAGCCCTTCCCTACATGAAAATCTCAGAAGAAGACGATGGAATTTTCCACTCGTTGGAAGAGTCACACCCAGTCTCGTGGTACTCCAACCACTCATATCTTTATAGCCTCAAGGAGATTCTCTACTGCTGCCATTAGAACCTGGTGAGTCAAACTCTCCAAGTTCTTTTAAAGAACATTAATAACTCTCTCAGGCCCAATTTCTTCTCTCTCTGCATCTCTCTCATGACGTATATACCTCGGTAGACCCTTAGGTCTCACTATTTCAATATCTCTATCATGATAATTTAATCTTGTACAATTTTTGTTTCATGAAAAAATACTTTGAGTTTCTTGAGATTATATTAAAAATACAAAAAAATAAAATATTATAAAAAGGAATCGGGAATGGGATAGTTTCTTCATCATTTGATAGAAGCAAGAGTCAATCATGTCGCCCTTGAGAAAGACACTTAAAATGAGTCTTTTCTCCATCGGTATGGGACTTAGTTTGGATTGAGGGAATCCATAACCTTGTTCTTGAGTCAGTATTCCTCCAGTTGGTTATCTCTTCCAATCATATGGAGAGTTTTTTAATGCATCTTGTATTGGAAACTTATACAAAGTTATCTTATGCTTCCATAAAGTCACAAGTCATGCTTTTGTTCAGAGGAAATAAAAATGTTGTTGTCCATCCTGCCGTGTCTCTTGACTCATTCTTTTCATCCATACCCAGTCTATCAAGTTATTCTCAGTATCACATTAGCTACATGGTCCTTCACTCATGTTGGTTAAGAAGGTCCCCATTGACCTCTTACTTGCAAGTCTACTCTTATCGACTTTGAAAAGTTGCTCTGAGAGTAGACATAGAGTCGTACCCTAGTCCTATTTACATCATTGATATATGACCTTATGCTTAACATCGATCAATATTATGGGTCTTTGACTGAGTGATTTCCCTTGTGTTCAATGTTAAATTACATTATAACATATTGGAATTCATGCAATACCTTGGTTTCCATTTGACCCTATTGGTGGATTCCTCACCTTTGTGTCAGCTTTCCTTATTGGTTGATTCAAAGGATTTCTCTCATGCACTAAACACATCTTGTGTACACTAGAAGTGTACTTCACAATGGTTACTTCATCTCTCTTAATTGGAGTTCTTCCAAATTATTGGCCTACAGGTTAAACTCATATTGGTTGATGTAGGATGCCTTAATGCCTTCCTTCAATCAAATATTTTCCCATTGAATTCAACTCATTTCCCTAGGAAAAAGGTCTAGAGTTCTTTTTTTAGTACATTAGGGTTTTGCAGTCATCAGTGTCTAACTCCTTCACTATCGATAGTGAGAACACATCAATGTCTCTTGATTAGTAGATTGTTTCAAGCATTCGACTTCAACACATTTATTCACACTTGTTACATTGTACAAGGTTACCTTGACACTCATTATCATTATTGGTGAGTTTCCTTGCATTTGTTAACATTATACATCTATGATTTCTAATCAAAATATTTCTCACACAGTCGACTTCAGCTCATTTATTCCAATAGTGTAGAAATGTACCATTTGTGGTCGGTGAAGACCTTAGGTTGCATCAGTTTTTTGGTTCACTTGAAAACTTCTTCATTTTTTTGCCAATTACACCTCCCACCTTTATATGTTGCAGCCCTTCATACTATCATATTATATGTTGGCACCTGAGTTTATGTAGTACCACTATTCCACCTATACGACTTAGCACTTATATGAGGATTAATTATGCAACATCATTGATGAGACAATTTTATAGCATCATTGATCGAATATTCTTATGTTTGTGATATTGAGGCATAGCTCCATTGTGTTCCTTTGTGGCTATGATATAATGATCCATTATGTATTCTATAGCTCCTACTATTCACTTATATATACATTCTGAATCCTCTATATACTTGATTAGCGAACATGCTTTATTAGTTCTGAGCATGGGTATGCCCACCTCACACATGAGTTTTATTTCTAACTCCTTCCATAGGTATTCGATGAGTTGGAATCTAGTGATCTCCTCCCAGGTTCTCAGATGACTCCGCTCTATATACTTAATATATTTCGGCCATCATGTACCCCTTCTGACCTCATATATTAGGGGGCATCTGTTATAACATCATTTAGCACTCCTATAGACTTGATGCTCTTTTATGGCCTTGGGCAACCCTTTTCCCATGTAGATTTGATCTTATATTACAAAAATAATATTTCAAATTCCATATGTGACTCTTCCCACACTAAATCATGTACATGCACATGTCCTATAACACTACACCCGCGTATACCTTTTAAAACTTGAAAAAATAAAATAAAGTGCTATTTTCAGGCAAGGTTCATTGTTTTTACCAAGAACCCACCTACACGAGCTTATGGCACAACTAAATTAACTAATTTCAAGTAGTATATATACACCCTTGGGTAGGCCTAAAAACCATAAGAGAAGGGTTATCGACATTATACCAAGTTTTCACCCATATCAAGTTTGATTTTCTCGTGGTTCTTGCACTCCCAGTCTCTAGGAAACCCTGGTTTCCTTTGCATATATGTTCATAATATTTATAGCATCTCCTTGTACTTGTTAGAGAGGTTGGCTTCATGGCTCGGGTTGGACGGATCTGGAGGAAGTCTTCATCAGTACTTTGGATTGGATCAGGTTGTACCTTTACTGTACCTATTGTTTTTAATCAATAAACAAGTTCATGTCTTGTTCCTGATATGTTATTGTCTCATGAATAATAATATGTATGCTTATATATGATTATCTAACATATATTCTACATATGCACATTGAATTATCTCTCATGTGTATGCTTTTGTTAATTGAATTGTAGGCCTACTCGTTCTGGAGAAGTAGAGGGTTTGGACCCTACAGGAACATCATCAAATGTAGGACCCCTAGGTATGTTTCCAAATCCATGTTTAGTAATTCATATGTTTGGCATGCTTACTTGACTTCTCTTTGTTGATTATCTTGTTCTACTCTATTTAGGCTTTCAACCCTTACCCTAGGGAGTTTTTTTCCACCCACATTTATTCAATTCCTAGGGTTTACAAACCCTAGATATCCAAATGTCCAAACCCTATAATTAATATTCTCTTTACACAAGGGATGGTTTAATCTAGGGTTTTCTTCCATAAACCCTGGAAAATTTCAGTCTTTTAAACACTAGATCTTTTAAGAATTAGTCCAATAGTATTTGAAATTTACAAGTTTAGACAGAGTCTCAATCCTTCCTTCATGAATTGTAATTATTCCTGAAGACCTAATGAATGCTACTCTATCTCCTAATGAATACTACTCTATCTATCCTATCTTAATAAACATGAAATGGAAAAAGAAAGTATATTTCAAACTTGATACATAAAATATTGTTGTAGTGGCTACAACCATCCTCCAAAATTTTGCCTTGCATTCATTTTGGAGCCTCCCTACCAACCATCCTTAGCAACATGTCTTGCACTATCCAACTACATATTATTTCAGTTGAGTTTCTTGGCTTAACATCTTGTGTTTGCTAACCTGTTTTCCTTTCACCCACAAGCTGACATCCCGAGACTTGGTCTTCATTTGGATCTTGTGCTCACATGTAAAATTTCTTAGAACTGGACGGAATCCAACCTTGGCTTCAGTCTAGAAGTTGTGCAGAGCTTGACGGGCATCTAGAGCCACTCAGCCTAAAAACCTTGCAAAAGTCATCTAGAGGCATGATGTCTGTTGCATGTGGTCCCAAGTTGACCAGTTCCCTCTAGGAATGAGTAATATTTCTTTGCATGCATGGGAAGCTCTTCCCAAGAAAGAAAAAAAGAAAAAAAATTCCCTAGATTTTAGGGATCTATTTTTAGTAGTTGAGAGTTACATGCAAAAGTTGTTTTAGAGACCTCCTGCCAAGTGTCACTTTTTCCTAGATTTGTGGCATGCATGTCATTAGCCTCGATGTTGCCAAAAGTAGCTATCCAACACTTTAGATCTCATTCTTCACTTCGATCTTGGAGCACTGGCATTCTCCATCACATCTAGGAATCTTTGACACACTCAGCACAATGTTTTCCGAGTATGTCCGCTTGTCATGTCTTTTGCTGCTTTTCTATCGCTTTTTGTGTTTTAGCTTGTGTGAGTGTTGTTTTCTTAGTTTTGTTGAGTGCTTTATGTCATTTTAGTGCATGTTAGCTTGTAGAAGCATTGTTTCAAAGTTTCCATTGCATATGCTTGTGGTCGCATGCATGACATTTTTTATGCACTAACAGTCACCCTTGTAGCGACTCACTTCACACACTTCATTGTTTTTCCTATTTTGTTGAATCATGCACTCATTAATTGCATGCAGGTTCATTCACTCATGTTTGCACCCATTTTCACACATGCATTCAGTCTTCACTGTTTTCAATCGCCCATCGATGGGTCTGAGCTACCTTGGTCTAGACCTTGCCTTGCCCGGCTTGCACTATGCATTTATGGGATGGAAGGTTATGTATTTCTCCTAGAAATTTCACAAATCTTGCCTCACACTGGCCTCCTAGGCTTGTTCTGCGGAATTCTGAGAGGTGGTGCCCTGTTGGCTTTCAGAATTGCACAATGCAATTTTACCGGGTTTTAGTCCTTAGCACGCCAAGTTTGATTCTTCTTTGCGCAGTTTCAATAGTCAGTTAGCTCACTAATAGTCTAGATTGTGTTCTGCGCAGTTCTGGCAGTCAGTCTCCTAGCCTCTCGGTGAAAATTGCGCAAATCTTCTAGTCAATCACCGAGGTGTGTAACATGTATTTTGGTTTTAACTAACAATTTTCTTTCCACCAGTGTGTCTCTATCTCTAGGTATCATAGGTTTTCATTAGTCTCTCATCAACATAGGTACAATGGCTTCCAAGAGATTATGGTCAAAGCACATCATTGAGAATGCAACTAGAGATGTGGATGCAAAAATTTTTATGAGCTTGCCCATCTATGAAGACACTAAGTTGTTCATAGACAAGGAGATCGATATGAAATTCCATGACATCAATGATATCTTTTGAGGCACCTTTGAGGAGAATCTGGATGATTGCAGAGTCTATTTTAACATACACAAGTTTTGTTTGTACTAGATTGCTTGCAGGTATCCCACGTTTCCATGCACAGACATGATCCACTCGATTGTCTCACATACTGATCCAGAGAAAATGGTGTTGAGTAGTGTCAGTGGGATGGAACTTGTTGCCTTTAGGGAAAAGGAATTTCAAGTGATGTATTACTTTCTGCATCTTGTGGTTATAATGGATGCACCCTTCACCAAGCCCAGCAACAGCGCAAACTCAAGAGACATCTTAAAGAGCTCGGTGAAAGAGCCATCCAATTTCAGGACAACACCCAACCAAGTTTACAAGACAAAGATACTACAAAAGTCTTATCATCTCTTGGTCATCTTCACATGTCACTTTTATGGCCAAGAGAGTACAAACACCTTCCCTCGGAGTTGGACGATTGTGTTGGATCAGCTGGCGAACAAAGGAAGACCTATCAATTTGTCTGACATGTTGGCTCTCCAGCTGAAGGGTCAAGTAACAGATTCTCGACATCTACCCTAGGGTCAGAAAGCAATATTTTCGTGCCCACTTATATACTTAATGCAATATGTTCCCATCAGCAGTTCCCTGGGTTGGGTTGGGCATGGACACCTTCAGAAACCTCTGTGCACACCTATTGTAAGTTGTTATCCGAGTGCAGCTTCCATGGATTTATAATACAATTATCAGACCACTTCGTCACACTAGTGTATAGGATTATCTTTGAGCATGATCCACCTTGAATGTCACAGGAAACAATGGAGGCATTGGTAAACATAGCAGATTGGTATGCCTCAACCCTTGGAACTTTCATCGAGGCATACAATGTGGAGAAGGCTTTGCATGTTTTACTGAAGTTATCCATGGAAAAGATGGTCATGCAAGAGGTTGCATACCACATCTTGGCAGGGTTTTTAGCAAGATTTCACAAGAAGAGGAAGGCACCTTGGCACACTCTTCCTTTGTAGATCAAGTTGTATGAGCTCCAGAATCTCAAGCATGCTAAGGACGAGATGGAAGAATTCAAGAGATTCATCTTTAGCACTAGAAGTTTCAATCCATATGAGTTGCATCGCTTAGTAGAAGACCATTGTATGAGAGTGTATCATCCTTATATCCATGGGGAATGTCATTGGCCTGAGGAATACCCATGGAGATACCGCTATAACTTCTCAAGGCTCAATGAACTGGTCGGAATGGATGTAGAGTGGTTAGTAGCACAAAATGTAGTAGCATCTTAAAGAGTAGCAACATCAACAACAGCAGAGGGAAATAGACCTATGCTTGACAAAGGAAAGAGGAGGGTTTATGACAACGTAGAGGCGGAGCAAAGCTGCAAGTTCAAAGAAGATCCACTTGTGTAAAGAGAAGCTTTGGAGATTGAGGCAAAGTGGTGACATTGTAATAGGAGGATTGCACAAAGATAGAGGGAGAAGCAAAAGTTAGAGGAGGCAAAAAGGGAGTTGCAGGAGTTAAAGCAACAACTGAGGAAAGAAAAAGAGCTACATAGAAGAGAGAATGAATTGCAACTGGAATAGGAATAATAGGAGGCACAACATGCACCCATCAATGAAACTATGCCCATACAGGTTATTGATTCATCCAAACAACTGGTAGATAGAAAACAGGTTGAGCAGTTGTAGGACTAGTACTTTGTTCAGGATATTGAACAGATGTGGGAATAGATGGACACGGATGCGGTTTAGCCCAAGCTAGATCAAGACATTGAGCTCATGCCTAAGAACCAAGAGGTCACCCCATTGGCTTAACCAGATCTAGAAGCAAAGCAAGTCCTAAGTGATTAAGGAGACACTGAAATCCTTTAGGACAATCCAAAGCAAATGTTCACAACATATCCTTTGACGAGTCACAAAATAGAGTTGTATAGTCACGCAGAGTGACCATTCCAGATGTCCATGTATCTTCTGTGCAGTTTGAAGAATGAGTGATTGTGTCTAATATGGGCAGACATCCAGCTATATTGGCTAATGCTACAAGGGCATATGCTGAAGCCACTAACTCAAGTGTTAGATTCTTGATAGCTAAGAATGAGCGCATGGCTAAGGAGCTACAAGTAGCCAAGTAGGGAGAAGAGCAAGCTACACCATCTGCCAAAGCATAGTTGAAAAAATCGATACTTGATGAAGTATCATCCCTTGAGACATTCATGTGGAAATTGTACCTCAGGTTTGTCATTGTGCACAAGTCAGTTTTCCATCTTAACAGTTGGCATCAGCACTATGCTAGGAGAGCACATATCTTGTCAAACATACACACTATTGTCGATCACATGTAAATATGGACAATGAGGTACAAGGGAACCCCGTTGCACTTGCCAAAGATGATGAAGCCAAAGGAAATGGAGTTGAAGGCACACATCCAGAGTCAGATCCAGAACTTTGAGGAACTCCCACAACTCATCACCGACTAAAAGGCTTCACATGCATGAGCATGGATGTCATTGTGTGCATGCATGTGATCCCATCCATTGGCACCCTCACCAAGGCGAGATAAAAGAACCAAGTTTGATAGAAGCTCCACATGTATATTGATCAGTTGATGCACATAGCCACCAACATAGACACTATGCACCAATATGTTGTTGGTCTGGTTTCACTCAAGACCATGATGTGAATGTTATCTGATGAGTTGGAAAGATATGCCAAAACAGTGTACCCGGATGAAACATAGGAAATATTTTTCTTTCAGAATGATGTCATCACAGAGTACACGGACACCATAACAGAATACCAAGCTTGGCATCAGTTCGCAACCATCGTCCATCGAGAGGATGTGGACGAGTTAGTATTCTAATAGTTTTCCAAGTCTTAGCGATGTGTTCTATGGCTTAATCAAGCCCATTTGATCTCACATGGGTACATGTGCAAATTGTGTTGTACACATGTTGTAAAGTGAAAGATCAAGTGTTAATAGTAGATTGTAACAGTCATGTGTAAGTTGAAGAGTCATGAGGGTAGTTAAAGAGTCACAAAGGGGAATGTCAAGGGTCACCCCATCATTTGCTATATATAGAGCCTCATAACTCATTGTACATGCTTTTTGGAGCCATGCTTCTGATAGGTATAACTAAGAGAAAGCTTGGAGTGTATTGTAACAAGCCTTGGCTTCTCCACAATGTAGAGCTAGTACATCTCTTTGGAGGAGCAGGTGGTAGTGACAATAATGTTCTACTATCAAGGCTAGTGGTTGTCATGGTTGTATGTATGGTTGGAAATTTCACTCTTTTAATATAAAAGAGCCAACGCATTTCATGCATATCTTGTTATTGTAGTTTGGTTGTCCTCGTTACTCTAATGATGTATGTAGTTGTAATTTATGCATGTATTTATGGACTATTCTGTATGTGTTTGTATGAATCTTATCGAAGTGTGTTGTTGGTATAATCTGTCAGTTTAGATCTTTGGTTTTCCTGCTTTCCATATCGTGATTTATTTCATCTTGTTTGTTCCCTTTCAAGCTACGTGCTACCATAGGCTTCTAAGGGGCGTATTCTCCCCCCCTTCCATTTGTTAGAGTCTTTCGTACACCTTCCTTGACTTGCTGTAAGGTTGAACCCTTGCTTCTGGCAAGGACATATTACTTACCTCTACGCACAACTGTGGTCAAGGCAATACCATACTACCCATAGTCTGAGGTCTAGTTGGGACTTCTTATTGGGGAGATCCCCTAACATGTTGGTTGGTCCAAACAGTTTGAGGTCTAGTTGGGACTTCTTATTGGGGAGATCCCCTAACATGTTTGTTGGTCCAACACCATCAACATTTTTAGTGCTAGAAGGAGGGCGAGATGACAAACTGAGTCCTCACATCCTATTTTGGATCTTCACACATCTATCATGGATATTGTTGTAGTTAACCCTCTGGAATGTTTGTCCAATGCACATCCCTTTGAAGTCACGAGGGAGTTTTTTAATCACTTATCTGAACTCACATATGATGGTGAAGGCAAAGTAGCCTAGCCTAAGAACTTAGATGACTTCCTTTCATTCTTGGAGAATGAGGAAGGTTTTGATGAAGTAGAGGTTAGTATGCTGCTTGCATACACACTTCATGAATTCCCAAAACTATGGTGCCATGAACTGTCTCCCAATTGCATGCACTCATTTAAAAAATTAAGTGATCTAATCGAATATGTTTTTCACCATTTTGATCCTGAAGCTCTTGACAAGAAAATGTTAAAACAACGGAAGGCCATGCATGAATCACCTATCGATTTTTGGAAATGCTTCTATCTAGTCATGTTTGAAGCTTTGAAAATTTAGATGAAACTCCAATATCTTATGGAAATATTTGAATATGTTTGTCACAAATCAATGTGTCCCAATGTGAAGAAAAATCTCAAACCCCACTCAGCATACTTCGGTGATGGAGCTATGTAATCCCAAGAAGACACAGTGACTATCACAAGTGATTGTCTGCCCTCCCCTCATCAAACAACTACACCTCCGTAGAGTGATGTGGGAGAGCGTGCACATATGATTATTCAATTGGTCACTACTCTTAATTTTTGTGCAGATTTGGTTGGGAAGCCCATGGATTTCCATATGCATTTGTTACCTCAACCTTCGTCCCCGTGTTCTGTAGATCCTCCAGATTACATTGTCTTGTGTTCTTCCATTCCAAACTCTACACCTATTGTGAATGAGGATCAATCTATTGACGGAGTTGGTGTTGCACCACCAACCTTCGCTATCATTTACGATGAGTATGACTGGGAATCTAAGCATGAAACCGCGATGAAGGATGACACACTTATATCTACACCTCCTCCACTTTTTTCTAACATCTTCGGTGATTCTGCTATCCCTGATTTTCCATGTGTAAATTCATCCAAATATGCATCTACTTCTGATCATTCACAAAACATACTCAATGTAAGTTCATTGTTCAACAGTGGAGAGGACAAGTATTTAACTGAAAATCCACTTGATTTTTCATCTACTTTTTCTGGAAACACAGAGGGTGAACATTCTTTCTTCTCATCTAGTCCCTCTATATGATTCATCAAACCATGATGATGTCGATGAACTCATTGATTTTTATGATCATAACTGTTGTAATCTATTTACTCTCGTATTCGATCATGATGTTGATTCAATTGTTGTTGATCTTTCAAAGCCACCAGTTTAGGATGATCTATTTGTCGATGAAGTCGAAACCCCACAAGTTTTCAAGGAACTTCAGCTCGAGTTGATGGTTATGTCAGGCCCTCATTTTCATGAGGTTATTATCACTTCCGATCAGGAAATGGTTTGTTATGAAACCAGCTCAAGAAAAGATAGATCAATGCCTTAGAATTCAGCCTCTTCGAGGGGGAAACCTCCTTTACATTACATAAATGAACAATTCTTGGATGATTCAAATGACAAAACCTCCTTTCTTATATAGGAGTCTAAGGAGTCACAATATAACCCAGCCGACCTAACAATAATAAATATAAAGCCACAAAAATAACAATAGAGGATTCTATGGGGCACAGTAATAACAATATGGGGGCAATAGGGGCACAAAAAATATTAATAAGGGGTATCAACTACAATAGTAATGGGGGTAATCACTAGTATTATAGGGACCAAACATGCCCCTCGCCTTCAAAAAAGTGTTGTCCTCAACGCTTGAGTAGTTCTGGATACTTCTGCATAAAATTCTCATCCTACCATGTGGAATCTTCAGCAGATAAGTTCTTCCACTTGATATGATACTCTGAAATTGATCGATTTCGTAGCTGTCGAGTTGTTGTTTCTATGACTGCTTCCGGTTCCAATATAATTTTTCCTTCCTCATCAAGTTCTGGAAATATTGTTTGATCTGGGAGCTTGTCACCTATAACCTTCTTTAAACATGAAACATGGAAAACTGGGTGCAATCGAGAAGCTGCAGGAAGCTCCGATTTGTATGCCATAGTACCAATCTTTTGCAACACCTTGTACGGACCATAATACTTTGGTGATAATTTATTATCCTTCTTAACTTTCTTGAGGGAAATTTGCTTATATGGTTGTAGCCGTAGAAATACCCAATCACCTATAACAAAACTTCTTTCGCTGCGATGTTGATCTGCCTGTTGTTTCATTCTATTCTGTGCCAACACGAGGTTATCCTTTAAGAGTTGGAGGACTTGTTGTTGATGTTCGATGTGATCTTCCACTGCTTGAACCTTAGAATTTTCTCTTAAATATGATGTGATGGACGATGGATGATATCCATAAAGTGCCATAAATGGGGTCATTTTTGCTATAGTATGGAAGGAAGTGGCATACCACCATTCAGCTAGAGGAAACCATTTGACCCATTGGGTCTTTTTATCAGATACAAAGCAACGAAGATATGCTTCCAAACATTTTTTCACTATCTTAGTTTTCCCATCAAATTGAGGATGATAAGATGAGCTATGGGCTAAATGAGTACCCATAAAAGAAAATAATTATGTCCAAAACCTTCCAGTGAAAATAGGATCTCTCTCGCTTACAATAATCTTTGGGTTTACATGTAGCTTTTGAATTGTTTCCATAAAATCAGTAGCAATTATAATGTCTTTTAATGGATGAGATAATGCACAAAAGTGTGCCCACTTGGTAAGTCTATCAACTACCACCATGATGACACTCTTTCTTCGGACTTGGGTAAACCTATGATAAAATCCATTGTAACCTCCTCCCAACATTGACTTGGAATGGATAAGGGTTGTAATATACCTGGGGTCTTAATTGTCTCAACTTTATTTTGTTTGCAAAACAAACATTCTGCCACAAACTTTTTAATAACATATTTAAGGCCATCCCAAAAAAAATCCTTCTTAACCCTCTGGTAAGTTTTTAAAAATCCTGAATGCCCTCCTAAGGGATAGTTGTGCAATTCCAGAAGAATCTTTTGTTTGAGTTGGGAATTCTTGCAAAGGTATAAGTGGTCTTTGTATTATAATGAATCATTTTTCCAGCTAAATGTATCAGATGTACTGGATCTTGTTGTAGCTTTTGAATGAGTTCCCACAGTTCTTCGTGATTCTTCCATTCCTCCCTTGCTTCGTTTATCCAATCTGGTGGATAATAGAAATGGCACAATGAATGCTTCCACATCCTCATCCTTTCTTGAGAGTGCATCTGCCACCACATTTTTTTTCCCTTTTTTTAGATGATTTCAAATTCATAACTCAACATCTTTGTGACCCATTTTTGTTGCTCTTCAGAGGATAATCTTTGTTCTAAAAAGTATTTAAGACTATCATGATCCGTTTTTACCTTGAAGTGTGTTCCCATTAGGTAGGGTTTCCATTTCTTAAGTGCATGTATAATTGCCAACATTTCCTTCTCATTAATAGATTTGTGTAAATACTTTCCTTTGATTGGATGACTTTTAAAAGCAACAGGTCTTTCATCTTGCATTAAAACAACACCAATTCCATTTTCTGAAGCATCACATTCCACAATAAAAAAAATTGTGAAGTCTGGTGTAGCTAAGACTAGTGCTTTGCACATTGCCTCTTTAAGATGTTCAAAGGCCTTTGTTGCTTCTAGAGTCCATGAAAATTCATCTTTCTTAAATAATGTTGTTAGAGGTGTTGCCATTCTCCCATAATTCTTAACAAACTTGCGATAATACCCTGTTAACCCAAGAAATCCTCGCAGATGCTTTATGAATGTGGGGATTTTCCATTCCTTAATGGTTTTAATTTTGCTAGAGTCTACCTTAACACCTTCATGAGATACAATACGACCCAGATATTCCATCTCTTGCACTCCAAAGAAACATTTGGAGCTTTTGCATATAATTGTTTCTCCTCCAATAGTTTGAGCACCCTGTCAACATGATCCTTCCAAGACTTGTTTTAGATTTGTATATCATCAAAAAATACTAACACAAATTTTCTAAGGATGGGTTTGAAAATGGAATTCATCAAACCTTGAAATGTAGAAGGTGCATTTGTAAGGCCAAAAGGGATGACCAAAAATTCATAATGACCCTCATGAGTTCTAAATGTTGTTTTCAAAATGTCTTTAGTCTTCATTATGATTTGATGATATCCTAAATGAAGATCCAACTTGGTGAAGTAAATTGATCCATGGAATTGATCCAATAATTCATCAATGATAGGAATGGCAAATTTATCTTTAATAGTGAGCTTGTTGGGCTCCCTATAATCCGGACACATGCGCCATGATCCGTCCTTCTTGTGCACCAATACTACTGGAGCAAAGAAAGAACTTTGACTAGGTTGAATTATTCTAGCCTCTAGCATTTCTACCACCATACGTTAAATTTCACTCTTTTGAGCATAGGGATATCTGTACGGCCTGATGTTTGGAGTAACACTTCCTGGAATCAAATGAATAGCATGATCATGATCACGAATAAGTGGTAGGCCTTTGGGAGTCTCAAATACCTTGGAATGATTGTCTAAGACTTTTTGGAGATTTGGATAAATAAATGATTTCGATGTGGGAACCTCTAAGAAACATAATTGTGCAATCATGCCTAGTTGTTCCTTATTTAGAAGCTTTGTCATACCGTTAGAGCTGATTATCTTTCCTAGTTTCCCTGCAAAACCCCTTAATTCAACTTCCTTTCCTTCCACACAAAATTTCATGAAAAGTTCTTGAAAATTAAAAGCTATTGTACCCAA
>APFE031541485.1:2903-52418 GCA_000404065.3 Pinus taeda | reverse complement strand
AAATATATATATATATATATATATTTGGGATTAAATAGTGATTGTTCTAAGTCAAGAATTTTGCTTTACAATTACACTTTGACAACCAATAATTGATCAAACTATGAATACGAGTAAAAGCTTCAAAATTGTCCACAAGTATTACTTTGGTGACCAAATAAGGTGCAAAGTCAAGTATTACTTTGGTGTCCACAAGTATTATATCATATATTCTACGTGACGGCTTTGGCTGCACACTTCCCATGTTGTGGAAAGCACGCTTTCTTTCCTCTTTTTCAAAGGGAACATGGAGAGATGAAAGGGTGAAAAAAAATTCGAAGTTTGTTATTCTCAAATTTTGTGGTTGTGTGTTTTGAGAGATGATAATATTTATAATTTGGTGTAATTTAGTTGTGATAGTTTAAGTGGGTTTAATGGTTAAGAGTATGTATTTTTTCTTAAAATGTTATAAGTTTAAAACTAGAGGGGTAGAATATGTATGTTTTTGTAGATTTAGTAGTTAAATCGGTCCCATAAACAAGGGGTCTCTTATCTCACAAACAAGGGGGTTCTCATACACCAATTTGGTGTCTGGCTTGGCCGTGACTTTAAAATTGGATAATAATAATAATAATTTGTCAATCACTCTTCCAACATTTCACAAGGCGATTGGGTGGATTGCATATTTTTTAACATTTGTTTACATATATAGTGGTCTATTTATGTTTTCTTAATTTTGGGTGGTACATGTATTTTGGTAAATATTAGTTTTTGCGGCAGAGTTTTTCTATATTCTAGAAAATAGAGCAAGTTTGTAGTAAGATTGCATAGAGTTTTTTCATTATTAGAGAAAATAGACTAGGTATGGGCATTGCAATTTGCACAATATATGTGGACATTCTCAGGGCTATGTCTTGATGCTCCATATTAGGAATCGAACAAGTTTTATATCACCAAATCTTCAAGTGGAATTGATTAAGGGAAAATGAAAATTTATAACATGCCTCTCACCTCTTTAAAATGATTTAGGAGGTTAGATGCATTACAAAATAGTTACTGGAACTATGAAAACCATCAAATTTGATGGGTTGTTTGATTTTGAAATTCTTGTTGGTCAGGACATTTGATTGAGGATTTGGGGTTTCTCAATGATAACAATTAGTTACTATTAATAGAAGATAATAATTGGAGTTTATATTTTTCCTTCGTCACTTATAGAGTAACTCAATTTTTAAAAATTAATTTCACCTGATACTATTTCTATTTTTATTTAAAAAACTAAAAAAAAAAAATCAATAGTTTATAATTGGTAATTGTTTAAATTTAATTACTTGTTAGTCCCTTCCCAGCATCATTGTGTTGACCATTACTAGTTTAGCATTCACCAAAGCAATTTATGATGTTTAACTTTGAATAATAGACCAATAATTAAACATTTGATTAGACCATAAATTGAAAGTTTTATTGCAGCATTTGCATAATATAATGCTATGTGGTTATGTGCCTCACATATTTTATGTCATATTTTATGGATATAGTTGCAAAATTCATGCATGACTTTTAGATATTTGTGTAGTTACTTTTTATTCTTAAACTTTGTAGGAAAATCATCCAAAAATAAAATCCTTGAAAATAGCTCATACTTTATGTTTTCCTTAGCACTTATGTACGAGTAAATATGTAGACTTGCTAGCGGTTACTACTCAACAAAATCTATGCAAGTATTTGTGCTTGAGCAAGTAATTAATTTATCCACTTCATATCTCAAGTTATTAATTCCTACCAAAGCATTTAGCATTAATCAATATAAATTATATATAATTTTATTTTTCTTTTTTATTTTTAATTTTATTTTTTTGTTTTATTTATTTTATTTTAATTTTATATATATAATATATATATATATTTTCTTTCTGGAACATAACTTTTAACTTAGATAATACGGGCTAAACAACCCTACTATAATACTTGTTATATGTAAAATATATATTACTATAATCATTTGGAATTTGGACAATTACACCCATTCATAATTGCTAACAAACAAATTATAAGTCCAATACTAATGATTATGATTCATCCCTTACATTGCAAATAAAGTAAGGTGTTACAAATATGTCAAGGGTTAGGAGGAGTTGATGTTATTATACCTATCGCAGGCAGTGTATATCGCATTGGGGTTTTTGTTTGACCACCATTAGTTTGTGGTTGACCAAAAAAAATTGAATATTTTTCAAAGTGTAACATTACGTATTGAATTTTATTACTTTTTAATAATAGTTTATTTATTTATTTTGCATCTAACTGGTTGGACTCTTATTATGCAATGATTTGTTTTTATTAATATAGTGTATTGTCGTTGACATACCAGTACTAGATTTAAATCTCCAAATATCAAAATTTAATGGTGCATATCGTCTTGAACATCTCTCCCTTTTCTCTGTCATCCAATTGTAAAACCATCTGAGGCCAAAAATCCGTGGCAAAGGCATAACATGGATTTGTCCCCATTCACACACCACATGAACTTGGGAGCGTGGCATGCTAGCTACATTCCACCTCGCCTTTTTCACATGAGGGGTCAAGGTTTGAGTGGTTGAGATTTATTGTGGTGATCCAACGGTGAAGCTCTCAACTCATCGGGTGTTATTAGGGTATACTACCCTATCCGCTTCTCATTTGTTTTTGTTGTTTTTCTTGTCAATGTATCTGCATTTTCCGAGAAGGTATTCCACCTTACCCTCCCTCTAGCTTCTATGTTACTCAAGCGATAATGACTTTACCCTATTCCTTCCCCATGTTTTCTCTCATCTAGCCGATGGAGTATTATTTCGACTTAGGATGCAGAGGGTAAGTATTAGAGTTTGGACTGTAATTTATATCCTTGTTTTTTATTCTTCTCATATAAACTTAGAAGAATGTGAAAAATCTATCTAGATGACCCCTTTTTTATACCCTTTGTAGGTTGTAGGCCCTAAGCCACTTCGTTGAGGTTAGGGATAGTTTCAGGGTTTTGTTCCTCCATAGTACAATAGTTCTTAGCAATGTTCTGTTGACTTCTTCCAAAGGAGTCCTTTTGGCTTTGTTTTGTTGGCAGCTAAAGGCCACCTAAAAGTTTTGTATCAGATACCCCAACCCAAAAGGGTTTTTCCAGCCCCTTCCTTTTTTTTAAATCCTTTTGCTTCATTTTGATGGTTATGCTAAATTTTGTCTTCCTTTTAACCCTCTTATATTTTCCCTGTGCAAACTTGGGCATTAAGTGTTTCAACAATCAGGGTTATTATACCCTATAGGTACAAGTAATTTCTTATTTTCCCTTCTACCATCATTTTATTCGGGTTATTATGACTTGTTGCATATCATTTATTTCTAGTTCTCTTTTTCTTAACTTCTATGTTTGTGATCGATCACGGATTTATGATGAGGGTCCCTCCCTTTTGTTTCTAGAGGGTGGCTTTAATTTCTTTTTTCCTTTACCATAGGATTGTAAGTTTCCCCATAAATTGGAGCTCCCACTCGTAGGTAAAATATTTACCTATCTTACTTAATGTTTGCATGTAGAGGTTTTTCTTAGGATTAACATTTGTTTTCTTCCATTGATTTAATTTCTAGGTCTATATCAACTTATGATGGCCCTTCTCCTTTTACAGGTGATATTGGGCTCTCTCTCCTTGGAGGACTATGTAGGTATCTTAACTTAACCATTCCTTAGCTCCTATTTGTGTAGTTAAGAACAAGGTGTTTAATTTTCTTTATATTTTTTTCCAATTTTACTGACAGAGTGTTTTGTATGGGATTCAACAAGTATGCCACAAACGCCAACCGTTAGGGTTTTCAACATCTATTCTCATCTTCCCATCTTGATCAAGTAAGAGTCCCTTGAATCCTGTTTGAACCTTCTCTTTTTACAAGATGAATATATAGCACAATTCTTGGTGGTTAGGCATGATCAGGATGGTCATCTTCTATTCTTTAGGCTAGGGTTTTTTCCACTCAGTAAATGAGTACCTTGGGAGTTAAGTTGCTTTAGGACTTCTTTCTATGTACAGTTTGATCTTTGTAACTTACGAGTAAGCATTCACTACTTGTTTAAGTGCTTATATAATAATACATTGTTATTTATCCCAATATTTACTTAGTAATTGATGGAAACACCATCTAATTTATTCACCTTGTTTATATATTCAATGTTTAGAGATTTTAAAATTATATATATCTTAGAAATGTAACCATAAATTTTCATTATGACCTTGCTTATGCATTAAATTGCTAGATTCCTATATTTTCACACACCACAATATTTGTACATACAATTCATGAGTTTTACCCTTGGTTGGATTTTCTTTGTACGCACTATTAACAACTAATTTCCCTCATCATTTTTTAAACTCATATGATGAGTGTATTTTTCATTAAACATTAGAATTTTGACATATTATGTAGATTTCTTTATGAGCCATAAAATTTCTTGCTCAATTTCCTAACTCCTCGAACTTGAGCATGTTTTAAACTTTATTCTAATTTAACACACCTTTATCTGAGGTCGAACCTCGTTCCTTTAAAATCAAATCTTCATCAGATAACATGATATCAAATCTTTTTCTTTATGGTCACTGTGACCTTTCCTAATGAAGAACCTTAGAACGATCTGATCCATTGCCATTGATTTTATACATAGGTGAGTTTGCCTAGAAATGATAAGAATTACTTTTATAATGCCAAATTGGTCTGTTGTTTCTCTATTCTGCATTCATTTGAATATTATGCTACCAGAATGTTATATTTAGGGTGGAAACATAACTATAAATTCTTCTTTATATCCATAAGTTAACTATGCTTCCAATTTAACTTTCATTTTTCAAATCTTTCAAATTGCATGGTACTTCATCCCATTTTGTTTATTATAATATAAATTTTCCATAAACTTGTACAATCCACAGTTCATAACAATTTAGAATTCTTAAATTATTATCTCGATGATAGTTATGGTATACTTATTGTTTTTCGTAGAGTTACGAAACCGTCTCGTATGATGGAAAATAAGAGACTACTTCTATGTTGCTTTCAACATACAATGACCTCTCACATTATACAAGTTCTCTCTCTCTTTTGTATCATTCGATAGAGTCTAGATCCTGGGTAATTGGGTAGTTTTTGTTTTCATGAACTTCATAATATATATGTTTACAGGACCATTTGGCACATGGTTATTTTCTTCTTGTACTTTAATAGCATATTCAATATTTATCCATAAACTATTCTAATACATGTTTAGCCCGCATGCACTACATTAGGTAGAAATATGATATAAGACTTTCAATATAACATAGTTTTAAATAATATCCTTATACCCAATCATTATTGCAGCCTTACTATACTATCTCTCTCCAACCGAAATACAAACTCTTTGACTAATACACATATACTTTCATAGAGACTTTTCTTTTCCAATTCACTCTCACATGCATGTCATACTTAAGTGACATTTGTTACTTTTAGTTGTAATGAAATCTTTTTTAATTACGCCGTAAGGCGTTTCCCTTTGAAATCAACTTTCCTCTTGCCTTACCTGTCTTGCTATGATCCATCTGATTTCATGTTGGATGATTAAAATATTTACAACCATTAGATTAAAGTTCTTGTTATAACTGAAACTATCCCTATCTTACCTTCCTTGAAACCATATAAATAACGACTTCCGTAGGTTTTATGAAACATTGTTCTACGAATCCATGTCTGCTTTCTTGAATCTGCTCATAAATTTCGATCGTCTAGGATCTTTCTTGAATCTCCTGGCCATTGTGCAGTTCAATCATACAATCATCCACGATCTTGCTTGAATCTCCTGGCCATTGTGCATGTAAATTTCAAATGGCAAGGGCATAAATTTCAAAATGGACTGTGTACTCTCGATTGCTTTTAGTTTTCAATAATTTGTTTTTAATGATTTTGGGTTTTAACTGCGAGGACTTTCGTGACGAAAAACTGGGAATTGCCAGGATTTCTCTTACAAAAAACTAGAAATTGAAGAGGTTTCTCAATTTATGCACGATCTTGGATGAAATCTGTTAGACACTGTGCAGGTAAATTTCAAAATGGAGTGGGTAGTCTCGAAACGACTATTTTTAGTTCCCACCCTCCATATACCACAATGCTTCTTTTTAAGAAACCCTAATGTCCAAAGTTGATCTTCCTCCCACCATTTGAAGGGGACTGTACAGATAGTATGGCAAGAATGCCCATGTCGCTGCGTTGAGTAATTATTTCAAGGTACGAGACCTTGCATCAAGTTTATGGCCCCCATAAGCAAGATTCCTCTCTTCTCCTTCAATGGGCCTACCTGTGGCAACCAGATCTTGTGCCTCCGGCTGTGGCTGTAGCTAAAACTCTCGTGTTTGTTCAACCCTCTGGTTTGGCTTTTGCCCAGAGCTGGCTTGGTTTTGGATTCAGATTCCTCCAGCCGGTGTTGCATGCATTGACCACATCATTTTTCTCCATTGTTGGTCTTCTTCTTGCAGCAGGTGCTGCATCCTCCCAACAACAGTGCCCCATTTACCTTCGTGCATATGGTAAAAATGATCTTCGGGAAACCCTTTATGGGCTACTCTGCTACAAGAGTGGCATTAATGTCCATATTTAATAATTAGTTACTGGTATGATTACAAATCATACCTTCCTTCTTTAGTTGATGGCCCCATCAACTGGATCTTTATCTTTACTTTCCACATGCTTAATCTGGGTCCTGTGGGTTTCAGATCTTGTCGCTTGGCTTTGGCTCTTGCTCAAACTTCTGCTCTAGCTATATTCAGACTCTCAGGCTTTAACTCTGACTTGGTTTTGGCTCTAGCTTCACGGGTTGAATCTGAGAAAGAGCCTTCTACATAGTTCTCTACATTTATTTTAACAAACCCTTCCAGACATATATGACTCTTACTCACAGCTGATTATTTTGTCTTTTGGATATTTATATGACTTCTTCTTAGATAAAGTGCAAATCAAGCTAAACAAAATGTTTAGACAGAGTGCAAATCAAACTAAACAAATGTTCAAATAATGTTGTTCTAAATTTTCCTTTTCAGCTTTCGAATGAGATGCTTTTGCCTCTGCCTCTGCCTTCTGTTGAAAATCTTTCTGCAAAACTATCAATTGTTCCATATCTTGTGTTTTTTATTCTTGTTCTAGCAACCTCCACTGGGTGTTAAAATTTTACCTTTGTTACTCTAAACGTGTTCATCCTTCTTGTTGTAATTCACAGACAGTCATACAAACGCATATTTGGAGTGATTCCGAAGACCCCGCACCAGCAACAATGTATCTCATGTTTTATATCAATGAAAATGGAGAGAAAGTCTACACGTTAAAGGTAAGTCTCATTCTTTAAGCCCTCTGGCTTCTGCTTTGAGAGAAAGTCTACACATTAAAGTAGAATCCTTCGCTTCCATTCACAATAGTTATATGGCGTGAAAGGTGCAGGAGGTGGAAACTCCATTTTTTTGGTATCACCAGTCTTTAGTACCTCAATCAAGACCTATAATGTTGAATATAGGTCTAGGATTTTCAATTTTTGTACCAAGTTGTCCTTTTGATTACTATCAATCTTGTTGCTTTAGTACTAAATCAGTCATTTTTCTGTTAGGCCATAATGTTAGCACTCCTGCTATAAATGATTCTTCCAAATACCCTTCATGTTTCAACAAAACTGGCAGTACCAGGCTTTAGTAAAAAAGATTCTTGGACAGAGCAATACACATCACAGTATAAAACCTCTTCTTGGTCATCATGGCAACAATTGTCATCTTAACTCAGGCAGCCTTTCACTCAGCATACTTAAGTACGTTAATCATGACACAGCCAACAATCTTACTATAGTCAATGGCATCATTATGAGCTCAACATAGCCATGGCAAGTTAAACATCAGTTTATTAATGAACCCTTGAACAGCAACAAGCACAAACTCACTACAACAAAAGTCTAAAGATCAATTTAGAATGGGGCTCAAGTTTTGTTTCAAAATATTCGATTTTATGCCACGGCTTCAATAATGCCACAAAATTTAGAATTAACTCAGGATTTGCTTCAGGTCTTCTAGGGCTTACAAACCCGAAGCCCAAAATTTCATCAGACTTGACATGTTCAAATTTATCCTGCTGTAGTCAATATTGGATACCATCATATCATTTCAAACCTCTCATTGATCACCTGGAATTTGTTGCATAGATAGTGAACAAGAGTTTGACTTTGTGTCAATTGTAGGTCTTTTCTCCAAATATCGTAACAGATCCTCAGACTTCCCTCAGAGGCAGGCCTAAACAAGCCCTCTGTAATCTACACATTTAGATCCTTAGATGAACCATTAGCTTATGACAAATTCCTTCAGTACATAGATTACAACATGCAACAAGTAGAAGATATAATCCATAAATGTTATCAGCGTGTCCTCCGATATAATCCTTGAAGCTAAAGGCAATCAATGGTGAAACAATTTTCATCAACAGGGATGCAAAAGCTTTCAAATCATCTTAGACAATTTAACTTGTATCACCAATCTCCTAGTTTGGTACAGGCTCTGACCTGCTAATGGCCAAGATTTTGCACAACATCTTATGTCATTATCATTTGTAAGTAGCTAGAGATTTATGGAATCCAAATTAAGAATTCAATGTCAACATCCTCCTCCCAAAGGATCCCTATTGGAAAAACAATTTAGAAGTTCATCAGTAACAAAAGGATTTTAAGAATGCTTATAAGTATGTTAATGATATCCTTGGTCCAATTATTAAGAACTTCGCTAGCTATTTCATAGGCCTTTACACCTCTTGGCCACTTCCAAGGCTATTCGGCCTCTGCTCAATCAGTCTTGAGGCCTTCTTGAGGTCAATCCAGAGACCTCTCGGCCCTTTGTCACAGTCTTCTAAGGCCTTAGACATAATTTTGGTCTCTCTTTGTCCTGGTCAAAAGCATTGTTGACAGAACTTGGACTAGAACTTTATTAAGGCTTCTTTTTTACCATCCCTCTGATACCATGTTGATGTTTCACGATCTTCTAATCTGATAATTACTTCCAATGATCTCTTAAACAAGTGCTTAACCATAATGCAATAATGACAATAGGATCATAAAGAGACAGCCAAGCACTTAGTGTACAAAGAGACACAAAATTTTCACCTGGGAAGCCCAAACTTGAGAGAAAACCCAACAATCTTTTCTAGGAGAAATTCTTCAGTTCAACAAAGGTACATTTTAATATTCACAAGTCAACCTAGGTCAACTTAGACAATAATTATGGATCTGAACAAAACAGACCTCAGAACTCCTCAATCTAGGCAGTAGATCTGGTTTCGGTCCCTTCTGTTTACAGACTGAGGTTCTTGGCCTCCTCTAGGGCTTTGACCCTCCATAGAGAAAAAAGGTCTCGGATCTTCTAGGGATTCTGCCCTTCAACAAAGATAAAATATCTTTACAGAGATAAGATCCTTCTTGAACTTCGCTCCATCCACAGAAAAAGATTTTGGTCTTTCTTCCACAGAAACAAGGTCTCCATATCTGAGTCCATTCAGCCGCTTACAAGCAGAAACCCGTCGCTCTTAAACTCTGCTACCCAGATTGCCTGTTTTAATGCTTTTTTGATCAAGCTTGAAACCTGGATACTAGATAGTCATGTATGTTACTTGGCATAAATTATGAGAGATTGATATGTAAATGACCTTTGGTTGAAGGCATGTTGTCTTATGTGTGGAGTTTGCTTCCACACTGTTGCTAGGAAGTAGATATGAAGGGATACTAATGAGTGCTTTTATATTTTATATTCAATGCAATGTAGCGTAAACTAACTTACATGTTGAGTCACACATTAATTTAATGTGTTTTTTTCTTGTAGAAGGATTCCCCCGTAGGGTCTCCAACACAGTTAGCCCACCCTGGTATGTCTCCTTTATTTTTATGATAATACTACTTTATTTGATTTCATGTCATTAATATGTGAGGATAGCATTGCTGCATTGATGTTTTTAAAATCTTTTATCTCATGAGGTTTCTTATGTTACAACACGGTTTTCTCCAGATGATAAATACTCAAAGCATCGCACGTTGCTCAAGAAGCGCTTTGGCTTACTGCCAACGCAGCAACCCCCACCCAGCTATTGACAATTGAATATTCAAAGTTTTTCTGTCTTTGCTAGACAAAGGAAGGGTGGTTAGAGGTTATAGGGTTAACATTAATTATTCATTTTGTTTACTCTGTAGTCTTTGCCCCGCCTTTTTGGATGCAACTTCATGCTAGTTTGTGTTTAAGATGTATTTTGATGCTTTTTTACTTTGCACAAGTTGTAGATGTTTAATTGGGGTTTA
This sequence comes from Pinus taeda, assembly GCA_000404065.3. Classification (NCBI taxonomy): domain Eukaryota; kingdom Viridiplantae; phylum Streptophyta; class Pinopsida; order Pinales; family Pinaceae; genus Pinus; species Pinus taeda. The sequence continues at coordinate 42,091 of APFE031541485.1, read as the reverse complement.
AATTTAAATATATTGTTTAAGAGGTTATGATTGGATAGAGAATTAATTATTATTATTGGCTTATATACGATACTTTTGCACATTTATTTGTAGGCTAAACATTTGTGATTTTCAGAGAAAAAAAACCTCCTAACTTCCATTAATCAAAATAAAAGTAAATACATTTGCAGTAGTGACAGATCTTATGTCCATGTAACTCTATGTTCTAGATAAGTCTCAGTAGAAACTTAGAAGATTTTATCATTTTGGATCTTAATCACTATGTATCTACTAGTGTCTCTAAAGGTCTATAACATCATTACAGATTTCTTACCTCTCTAACTTTCCTTCTCAACGACATTGTTATATTATTTCCCATACATTCTTCAAAAAGAAAAGAAAATAAACAGAAAACTTGAAAAGACATACGAGGATTGTTCTCAGTGAACAGTCAGTGATGCCCTTAATAATTAAAACTCCATGTGCTGATGAGGATGCCATTGTCAAAAGCGATGAAGAAGATCTTTTCTGGTGCTTGGAAACAACTCTTCTTAGAGAGAAAATCTGCCTCTTGGTTCTGTTCTATGAATATATGACCGAAAGTCACTTTCTGGAAGGATCCCATGAAAGATCTAATGCATAGCATCCAGAAGATAAGGGAAGGTTGCCCAAAAGTGGATCTCTGTACCCAATCCAAAATCACTTTGGGGTTCCCAAAACTGATAAATCCTCTATAGCTAGCCAGTTAGCAAATAGGACTGCCCCCCAAAGAGCTAATCGCGATGCTCTTTTATTAGTCCATGTACCACTATTCCAACAAAATTGAAAGTAGTTGCCAAGCTTTTATACAAGAAAAACCCCCCTGCCACAGATCCTATTAGTAGAAGCTCCTTAAAAAAAATCATCTGGATTTTGTGACCAAATCTCTTTATATTGGATTTGTCTTGAGTTAACCTTCTCTTTTGTTGGCCCTATTTCCATAAAATATGCAAAGATCTTTAAATAGGCGCCTCTTGTATCTGGGGTAGTTTCAAATATCTTCTCGTTCCTACTTTTCCATATGCCCCACAGAATATAGAAGGGTAATGTTCAAAATGTCATGTTCTCCTCAACCCACAGAGAAATGCACCTATATATGGAGCTCGAATGCTATGTTTCTTGTAGGTTAAGAGTGTAATACTCCTCTCCAAATCGAGACTGCAAATGGGCATGTCAGAAAGAGATGATCCACATATTCTACATTTTTTTTCATAAAACACCTGTTAGGACCTTGGAAGCCTCTTTTGAGGAGATTATCCCATGTAAGTATCCTATTATGGATCACCAGCCACATGAAACATTTCAATTTCAGTGGAATATTCCATGGGGCATTATCTACCAGGCCGCGACCCATTGTTATGATTTTAGAAATGTCTTTAACTTCTATCTTCTCGTTTACCATATTGCTAGCCCACGTAATCTTATCTTCTTTCTCAAATAAAAGTATGCTTGCATGACACAAATGAGAAGTGTACAGGGACTATTCCATTGTGAAAGTCGCTAGCATTCTAAGATCGAAAGTGCTGATCCATAAACCTGTAATAGTAAGAGGCTTTATCAACACATAGTTGATTCATATCCAATAATCTTTTGTCATGTAAAAATTCAAGGAGAGACAGATAGGGGATGTATGTTCTCCATTCCTTTTACGACATCCAAACCAATTTTAATTCTATTTACCCTCCCGACATCCCATCTCAAATTCACAAGAAGCCAGTGTTTTTTTCTCATCATACTCCTCCAAATGTATGATGTTCCCTTATGCTCTGGTGACCCCTCCTCTATCCATTCCTCAACCTATTTATGCTCTGGTGACCCCTCCTCTATCCATTCCTCAACCTGTTTGTTTTTCATATATTTTTCTTTAGCGACTTGTTGCCAAACTCCTTTATCTTGTAATGCTCTCCATAAATTCTTGTTTATTAAAGCCTTATTGAAGCTCTCCGTGTCCTTTATTCCCCAACTGTTGTCCTTTTCAAACCTAGAGAGTGTATTTAGACTTACTAAATGGATCTTTTTGTGGAGACCAAGTTGATCCAATGAGAACCTAGCGATGATGGAGTCAATTCTTTTTAAAATGTCCTTTAGCAGGTAGCATAGGTGCATCCAGTATAAAGTAATATTCTGAAGGACTGATTTTAACATGATCTACCCCTCTCCCTACCATTGTCAACCATTTATTCGACCATAAGGACATATTGTGTTCAAATCTTTTATAAGCCATTCCCAATCATTAATTGCATAATTATTTGGTTTCAATCTAAAACCCAAATATTTATGCTGTAAGACGTTTCCCTTTGAAATCAACTTTCCTCTTGCCTTACCTATCTTGCTATGATCCATCTGATTTCATGTTAGACGATTAAAATATTTACAACCATTAGATTAAAGTTCTTGTTATAACTGAAACTATTCCAATCTTACCTTCCTTGAAACCATATAAATAATGACTTCCGTAGGTTTTATGAAACACTGTTCTACGAATCCATGTCCGCTTTCTTGAATCTACTCATAAATTTCAATCGTCCAGGATCTTGCTTGAATCTCCTGGCCATTGTGCAGTTCAATCATCCAATCATCCACGATCTTGCTTAAATCTCCTGGCCATTACACAGGTAAATTTCAAATGGCAAGGGCATAAATTTCAAAATGGACTGTGTACTCTCGATTGTTTTTAGTTTTCAATGATTTGTTTTCAATGATTTTGGGTTTTAACTGTGAGGACTTCCATGATGGAAAACTGGAAATTGCAAGGATTTCTATGACAAAAAACTAGAAATTGCAGAGGTTTCTCAGTTTATGCACGCTCTTGGATGAAATCTGTTGGACACTGTGCAGGTAAATTTCAAAAAGGAGTGGGTAGTCTAGAAACGACTATTTTTAGTTCCCGCCCTCCATATACCACAATGCTTCTTTTTAAGAAACCCTAATGTCCAAAGTTGATCTTCCTCCCACCATTTGAAGGGGATTGTACTGCTAGTATGGCATAAATGCCCATGTCGCTGTGTTCAGTAATTATTTCAAGGTATGAGACCTTGCATCAAGTTTATGGCCCCCATAAGCAAGATTCCTCTCTTCTCCTTCAATGGGCCTACCTGTGGCGACTTGATCTTGTGCCTCCAGCTATGGCTGTAGCTCAAACTCTCGTGCTTGTTCAACCCTTTGGTTTGGCTTTTGCCTAGATTTGGCTTGGTTTTGGATTCATATTCCTCCAGCCGGTGTTGCATGCATTGACCACAACATTTTTCTCCATTGTTGGTCTTCTTCTTGCAGTAGGTGCTGCATCCTCCCAACGGTAACACCCCATTTACCTTCGTGCATATGGTAAAAATGATCTCCGGGAAACTCTTTATGGGCTACTCTGCTACAGGAGTGGCATTAACTTCCATATTTAATAATTAGTTATAGGTTTGATTACAGATCAGACCTTCCTTCTTTAGTTGATGGCCCCATCAACTGGATCTTTATCTTTACTTTCCACATGCTTAATCTGGGTCATGTGGGTTTCAGATCTTGTCGCTTGGCTTTAGCTCTTGCTCAAACTTCTACTCTAGCTATATTCAGACTCTCAGGCTTTAACTCTAACTTGGTTTTGGCTCTAGCTTTAGGGGCTGAATCTAAGAAAGAGCCTCCTACATAGTTCTCTACATTTCTTTTAACAAACCCTTCCAGACATATATGACTCTTATTCACAGCTGATTATTTTGTCTTTTGGATATTTATATGACTTCTTCTTAGATAAAGTTCAAATCAAGCTAAACAAATGTTTAGATAGAGTGCAAATCAAACTAAACAAATGTTCAAATAATGTTGTTCTAAATTGTCCTTTTCAACATTCAACTGAGATGCTTCTGCCTCTGCCTTTTCCTTATGTTGAAGATCTTTCTGCAAAACTATCAATTGTTCCATATCTTGTGTTTTTTATTCTTGTTCTAGCAACCTCCATCGGGTGTTAAAATTTTACCTTTGTTACTCTAAACGTGTTCATCCTTCAGCAACACAGCAATACACTGCAATATCCCATAAACAAAGAAGCATACCCAACAGCAACCTTGCACTATGTGCAGATGGGTTAAAGGTGTAGTGAAAATCAGAATCAACATGGTGCAAAAGTGATGCTGGAGTTTAAATTTCTGAAGGTATTTCTCCTTGAGCATTATTTCATCTCAGCAGATACGTGGAACTACATATTCAAATAAAAACTTTAGTGAACTGCATAATACAACTGGTGGATTTTTGTCACACCCTCTGGTTTGGCTTTTGCCCGGATTTGGAGTATATAGAGAATTACTCATATGAATAGATAATTCTCTCTTTCTCAATGTAGTTAATTGTGGTTATGTTGCAAATTAATCTTATGATAGCTATGGCTTATCATTCCTTGAATTCCGATCATTATTTCTTCTCAGTCGACAAATGATGATTATAGATACAATAGTTACCATAATATTTTACTGTATATTTTTACTGAATATATAATAAGTAGTGTTCTTTGATTTCATAAGTATTTTGTACAAATTCATACTCCTGTGCATATAAATTACAAGTTTCTTTGTTTGCCTTTAGGATAGTAGGCAACTGAAAATGCACATAATTAAAATTTGATCAAATTTTTAAATCCACAAAACTTGTTTTCCATCTTAATTACATGAAACGGTTACAAAAGAGACACTTTGAAAATGCCCCCATTTTTACATAAAAGAATTGGAACCTGATCACTCTACAAATTGGCATTTGAGTTTTCCAACACAAATTTTGTCCATTCATTTTCTATGGAAGCAATTCCCAAATCTAAAGCAGGTTGTCGTAACTCAAGGTCTCTAGCCTTACTACATTCAATAGATGGCAACTGTTTTTCCAAGTCTCAATTTTCTTCCTACAGATACAACTTCACAACTTCCTAGTAATGCTTGTTTGCTCCATAATGGCTTGGAAATTGTTGCTTTTGTTTTATCTAGGCCAAATTCCTCAATTTTCTTCCTGCAGATACAACTTCACAACTTCCTAGTAATGCTTGTTTGCTCGGTAATGGCTTGGAAATTGCTGCTTTTGTTTTATCTAGCCCAAATTGTATTTTGCATATAGCCATGAGCTTTGCAAACATTGCAAGGGTTTGGTTGAATTTTCTATAGAAGGGAAGTGTATCAAATCTGCAGTATTGTAAAACAATTTCTCTAAAAGCAATGTATGGGAGAAAATTTGCTGAACTTCTTCGAGAACTTGTCTAAAGAACTATTGGCTCAATTAAGCATGTGAAAAGTAAATATAAAGATCTAGTTGATGAGGCCGTCAACTAAAGAACGAAGGTCTGATCTATAATCATACCTAGAACTAATTATTAAATATGGACATTAATGACACTCCTACAGCAGAGTAGCCCATAAAGGGTTTCTCGAAGATCATTTTTATCATATGCACGAAGGTAAATGGAGCGTTTCCATTGGGAGGATGCAACACCTACTCCAAGAAGCAGACACTGACGGAGAAAAAAGTTGTTGTTAATGGACGCAGCACTTGCTAGAGGATGTTGCCAATGCCAGGCTTAAATCGTAATATATGTAAAGTCTCTTTTAATAAAGAACTATTATTGGCTGTAGAGAAACGATGTTGTATCATTTAATCTCCTTTTACTGTTTGATTTTTCTCGTTGATAAATAATCATGCATTTAGGCATAAATTTAGTTCTGTTTTTGGGCACCTTCATAGACTTGTATTTAATGGATGAAACTGGTGTTTTGATCTGCACTTAGATTTAACAGAACATCTCACTTTCATAGACCTGTATTTAATGATGAAACTGGTGTTTTGATCTACACTTAGATTTAACAGAGCATCATATTAAAACCATTTAGTAGCTTGGTTTCCTTACTTCTCCAAACCATATTCTAGCAGCAATGTTCACTAGTTATGAAATCTGTTTGGCAAGAGTACCCAGATAGATTATTTCGTTATCAGATCAAGTGACGTGGCCTGTGAAAATAGAACGGATTCCATTCCATTGATATGTGCAAACATTTATGATTTGACAGAAAAAGCAAAGCAAGAGGAGAAAAGTGTATAGTTGTGTGATGTTAACACTACAAATTATTAATTATAAGAATTGCCTACTATCCTAAAGGCAAACAAAGAAACTTGTAATTTAAATCTAAGTGCAGATCAAAACACCAGTGTCATCATTAAATACAGGTCTATGAAGGATTAATTATGTGAATGTTTTGTAAAAAGCTTTGATCAATAAAGGATATTTATTTGGTTAATCTCCTTACCTGTTAAATTGAACCTTTTTGATATGTGGCATCATTCATTACTAAATGCTTTCATCCAATGTTGATTCACAATTAAATTTTTAATTGATAATTTTGTATAAGGAAATAGATATTCATAATATGATTGTCAAATTTCAGGTGGTAAATTAATTTAAATGAATTTTCATTTAAGAGATATGCTACTGGCAATGGACAGTTTCAAGGATTTAATAGCTCACATGAAACTATTGCTTATGATTTAAAACAGATGAATAGTATTTTGTTTACTAATTTTATCTTCAATGATTTTTTTTGTCACGATGCTTCTCAAATTTAACTTAATAGAATATGATTGTCAAATTTCAGGTGATAAATGAATTTTCATTTCAGAGATATGCCACTGGCAATGGATATTTTCAAGGATTTAATAGCTCACATGAAATTGTTGCTTATGATTTAAGACAGATGAATAGAATTTTGTTTGCTAATTTTTATGTCATGATGCTTCTCAAATTATGCCTTACGGCATTCCTTTGCAACATTTGGTGCAATTGCTAGTTGTAACTTTTATTAATATAAACTACTGATGAAATTTTTATGTCTTTATTGTTTTTACTTAATTTAGTTATATTTAATCTAAATGGAAGGGACTAGCTACTATGTAACATTTGATTTTAACAATGTCATTGTATAATTCTTTTAAGTTTTGACAATTCTTCTTTGGAATTTGTTAATAAGATTTTTGTGTAAATGGATTCAACGTCTTAAAAAATTTGGAGTGCAGATTTCACAACTCAAAATTTATAACTCCAAGAAATGTCTATTAAAATTTAGACAAACTTGTGTGTGTGTGTGTGTGTGTGTGTGTATAGAAACACCAACCATGTCTAATAATCAATTAAAAATGACCACAAAACCCAAAGAACTTGATTTCACTTGGAATTTATTAGATTATAAGTTGATTGAAAATTTTTTTTTAATGTCTTTTCCTAAGTATAAAGATTCACTCCCATTATAAATAGATGTATGGATAACTTGCGAGTCAAATACTAATTAGATAACATTTAACTTACCAAGTGAGAAGAAAATGAAACTTATATATCAATATTCAATGCCTTGAAGAAAAATTTAGAGCATTTTAAGTATATGAATTTTACAAATCAAACATATGATTCCAATAAATGTCTACTAAATTTTAGATCAAATTGATTAAAAATATACCAAAGTAACACCAAAACATATTGGGTCACCAACCATGTCTAATAATCAATTAAAAAAGAGCCACATGGCTCAAATAACTTAATTTTACTTCAAATTTATTAAATTACAAGCTAATCAAAAATTGTTACTTGTTTTTCTTAATTATATAAAAAATCGATAAATTTAAGTCAAATACTACCTAGATAAAATTTAAATCAACAAGTGTCTGGCATACATAAAATTACATCCATAGAAGTCCCACACCAAGCTAAGTGTCTCACTAAAGACCAAAATTTAGATGGGAAGAAAATGAAACTTGCATGTCAATATTTACCACCACTTAAGTTGGCTACGTGGAAATTTCTATAATAGAAATTGGAGTGAACGCTTTGGTTACTTTATTGTTTTTTGCTTTAATCTAGTCATATTTAAATTAAAATACCTCATTCTACCAATTAGTAAAACCTAAATTGACTAAATTCTAAAACTTAGCACTAATGTAAATTCAATATTTTTACTTTAATTAAACTATATTTAAACTAAGTGGTAGGTACTAGCTACTATGTAGCACTTGTCATATTCACAATAGCTTGATTTTTGTGAAGTTCTACAACTACTTTTGTATTTAAAATTTATATCTCTCCACTCGATGGAGAATTTAAACTTATTAAATTATTGTTTGGAATATGCTTCATTGAATACTAGTCCTAGCTTGGGTATCTTATCAACATCCCAACAACTTCATCACTAAGAAGTTTATTTGTAATGAGAGATCAAGAATTATCTCACAAATAATGAGAGATTATAATAATATTTATTTTACACATTCTAACTTTTGTTTTCCGAAGGTCATATACTATTATGTTGTTATTGTTCTATGAGTGTTATTATTCAATTGAGGCGAAGAATTTATGCTTTAACTTGGAAATGAAATCATGTAATTCTAATTGTAAAGTCATATCTTTTTTGTCCTAGCTAAGACAAATTATCATTATTAATATCAGATTTTAAATTCTTGGGTCATTTTCCTTGAGCCAGTAACACAAAAAAGTACAACATTCGAGATAAACAAGATTAGTTTAATCTTTATATTCCTAGAAAAATTATTCAGAATGTGAAATTGAGTTGCTCACAGATAATTAGTGTCACATGATGTCAATACCCTGATTTATATAATATTTACACTGTAAGGTTTTCCCATCTTAGATGAACTCCCCTCCCACTCCACTCCGCTCCATTTGATATGTGTTAGACTATTGGAAAATTTTCTGTAGTTGGATCATCAAAGGCAATGGATAATGTTGTGTTGAAAGGTGGTTATGCATTGGGAATCGCCCATCTAGACACACTGTTGAGAACCTAAGAGCCTTCGTGAGTGCAGGGCCTCCATCACCACCTCCATCACATCGTGCTCCATATACAGCGTATCATGAAAGTCCGAACAAGCAGGCACTTCCACTACCATCTTATCCAGTTAGTGAAAAAGAGCAAGGGCCTGGACCTCCTCTACCTTCTTATCACATGTCTCTGCTGAGTGTATTGACTTCATATACCACAACATTTTACCTTAATCATCTTCATCACTTTTTGTATCATCAACCATATTGAAATTCTTCAGTAGTCGGGTCTTTGAACATATTTGTTTAGATCAAATAGATATATGTATACTGAAGTTTTGTGTTTGATATATTAGCAGAGATGGCATGCTTATATGCAAAGATGCCTCTTATGAGTATGAGTAAAGGGGGTACCCATCATGGACTCACAACTATGACATCAATAATAATAGCTTCCAAGACCAACAAAGTTTTCTTCAAGACCATACCCAGGTGTGGAGAGATAATATAAATTAAACCATTTTCTTCTGCTTATATGTCAATTTGTTATATATGAATTTTTCTATGAATAATAGAATTGAGTATTCATGGTGTTTTTTGTTTGTTTGTCTTATTAATATGAATGGAGTTTTGTTGATAACATAATTGAGAAGAGAAAACACATGGTAGAAGAGGCGGCGGAGAGAGCCAAAGGGGAAACTTATGAGGCGAAGGAGAAGGCCAAGGGTACAATGTGTGAAGTTAAGGCGAAGGCTAAGAGTGTAGCTGAAGAAGCCCATAACAAGGTTGGGGTAATGAAGGAGAATGCTTGAGAGAAATTTAAAGGGCTTGGGCACCGAGTTAATCAAACAGACACATCTCTAGGTGCTTGCAACACCACAAAACTACTTTTCCTTCCTCTTCCCCATTCATCATTAATACCAATTCACTGCATGAAGAGTGAGAGGGATCACTATCAACACCAGAAGGCATTGGAGTGGTGGAGAATAAAGAAATATTGGTGAGGCTCAAGTGGGTGTGCAAAAATTATATGATCTACAACTACTACGCAAACAAAATTAGATATCCAATTCCTCATCCAAAATGTTGTAGTTTAGTTCTTTAAAGCAATAGATTATTTTTGTTAAAATATAAAGAGTGTATGATACTAGTGGATTTATATTTTCTAGTCTTCCCTGAATAACAATGGAAATCCACAAGTTTTTTTAAAAATTGCAATCATCATAATTGGCTATATCAAATGACCAATTTAAAGTATTCTCTAGGCACTTTCATCAATTAATTAATGTCTATTAGCCAAGCATTTCCAGTTAATTAAGACCAGAAAGTCACAACGTATTTGAAATATATAAACACATAGAAATACATACAAAGAATTAATGAATATGTTTTTGTTGGATTATGGTCCCTGTTGGTTGGACTGGGACTATGACACAAATGCTAGAGTTCACCACAACTCTTATTCTTGAATGCAAGTTTTGCATGAAAATTAAAAATACTAAACAAAAATGAAATTACAATTGAAATAATCCATGAGAGGTGAGCTCGGATAACGTGAGACCTACATGTCCATACATAATAAATCACAATATGGTAATAATTTATTGACTTTGGATGAAAGCGAGTTGCCAAATATCTATTGTTGTTTTCTAGATGTGAGTTTGTTTTTTCTCAAGCACTTCATGGACCATTCTACCATTCTATGGCCATGAAAAAATAGAATTTGACACCATTTTCACTTAACACACAAGTAATTGCTAACACATTTTGGTTTTTAAGCATGTTATATGGTTTTAAATAATGAATTCAAGTGTCACAAAACCAATAATTCAACTTGATTTTTAATACATGAAAATAATTCCAGATCATTTGACTATAATCTATAGCTACATGCATAAAACATATAATCTATGCTTATAGACCAAATGCATAAAACCAATAATATACCACCCTAGTTGACCACTGAAATGAAAAAAATTGTTTTATACATCACTATCGCTACAAGAATATGAGCAAATTGGTGCAAATTATCTTTTTCCTTAGTGAAAATATGACCTGAGTTTTTTGTATATAGAAAATTTGCCTCTCCGTGGCCTTTTGCAAATCTTGATCTTTGAGTAGTCTTTTAAATCCTCCAAGCTAATATATTATTGCTTCACCATCTCATTAAACTCATTGGGATTCTTTTCATAATGGTTGTGCTACATAACATCTTTAGTAGCATATTTTCAATGTGGGATTTACTTACGGGATATTTCTCAAAACCCATGATTTTGCTTGACAAATTTATTTTCTTTGGGAGAGAAATTCATAGAAAGACGAGACTTTGCCAAGTGTCGGTCATCACTATGTAGTTAGGACTTTTCATCTATGTTGCAACAATATTCTGATCCTCCATATGCATGCAAAGTAAGTGGTGTGGAAAATATGATGTAACTTTTTAATTATATATATATCTATATGTGTGTGTGTGTGTGTGTGTGTGTGTGTGTGTGTGTGTGTGTGTGTGTGTGTGTGTGTGTGTGTGTGTGTGTGTGTGTGTGTGTGTGTGTGTGTGTGTGTGTGGATATGACTTCTAATAATATTCACATGAGACATGTAAATAGAAAATAATAGTATTCCTCATGTATTGGTGATAAATTATACTCATCATAATTGGTATGCATTGCAGTTCATTCCAGTCGTTTCTTGGAGGAAAGCAACGCCAAAGGAAGTGGTGAGTGTCGCTTACAGGATCGAACCAAGTGAAGTCCTTGAACTGATGAGCAACAAAGAACATGGCCCGATCATTCTGCCTCCATCAACAACCCGCCCATCTCGTTGATATCAATGGGACATCATACCATATGCCCTAAGTTTAATAAGATATTAATATTACAATGCATCTCATCTATAATCACTACCTCTTAATATATATGTATATGTATATGGTCTTTTGTGAATATAAGTTAAGGCTAATTTTAGGTCTACTGTCCTTTGCCCTAAGATATTTTCATGTATTATAAAAATAGTGGGGAGCAAACTTAAATTTTGTCTTTTGGGATGGAAAATGAACTATTTAGGTGAGTGAAGTGTAAAAGAAAGGTAAACATTAATTAATTATTTGTTTTTTTGAGATGGAGAAAGAATATTTAGCTTGTTAATGTGTGTGTCAACATCAATAATTAGTTAGAGTATTATATATATTAATTTATTTGAAATAATTAAAAAATTTAATTAATTATAATAATAAAATAAATATTAATATATTACGATATTTATATAATCATTTTACAATATTTTTTTCTTTTTCAAGTTAACCATTATAAATATTTACAAGTGACAAGATTTTTTACTTTTCTATGTATAGAGTCGCTAGTAATAACTTCATTGGCACCTTAGGGGCATGTGCTTTGTTAGTCATTCAAAAATTCCTTTTAAGAATTGTTTTACAAGGAAATATTGGCACTATAGTATAATCTTATAGGCCATAAAGTTATAGTGAATGCTGACCTAAGCCACTTGTTAACAAGAATTGTTTTATGAGGAAATATTAACACTATAATATAACTTTATAGACCATAAAGTTATAAAGTTATAGTAAATAAATCTGGTTGAATATAATATAATTTAGTATTAGTCAATTGCTTTAATACATACTTGGGAAAGAGGAAATTTAACCTAAACCATAAAATGGTCATCAAGAAGGCTATCTATCGTATGAGAGAATCACACCATAATATACCACCTCCCCACGTAAACCATATACTTCACACCATAAACAAGACCTAATAAAATTCATATATATTTTCTTATCATATTTAAAGAAAAAATAATAAATGCTATAATTAAAAAATATTAACACTCTTGGGTCATGTTTACTTACACCCTTTTTATTTAAACTATCAAATCCATAATAAAGTTTTAAAATGTGTTTTATTCCACTAACTTATTCTCATAATGTTAGTTTTGTCCTCCAGTGAAGATTTTCCCAAATGGATTTCAAAAATGATTTTTGGCTTTTGTGACACAAGTTAGGTTATTAAATGTAAAATAGCCACAACTCATTTAATTGAAAATAAAAACGATATTCGAAAACTTAAAAGTGATGTTCATAATAATAAAATAGTATAGAAATTTTTATTTAAATAATGAGTCATGAAAGTTTACAAAGAAATTAGAGAAATAGATATAGGACACATATTTCGCACACAATAATTCGTATATTATATTCAAAACTAAATTACAAGCCACATAAATAGTGCTCGTGAGATCCAACATATTCTAAACAAGGAGAATATTGTTGAGAAATTCTCTCAACAAAATTTCAACAAACCAATCCTACCTATATATTATTGTAAGCATTATTCCAAGTCCCCCCTTTAATGCTTACGTTATATCATTACAAAGATTTTTACAAGAATCATAAATTACATATAGTCAAATCTATCTGCTTGGTCTTCATCAACACTCACATCCACTTTGGAATCTTACAAATACTGCTCTTTCTTCACCACCTCATCTTCTACCCGTCACTTCAACTCCATTTAAAACATAAACGCCTCTGACCATCTTTAATGAACTTTGTATAATTGACGCTTCTCGATGTCCCGAAGGACAATCTCAATATTGGACTGTATATAGTAGTCAATTATGCAACTAACCTTTCTACACACATGGATCTCATAACATAACTTGTAACTGATGCTCTTGAAGCCCGAAGCACGACAAGACCCATAAGCTTATAACAGGCTCACACAACAAAATTAGTGATACGTTCTCTCAGTATCGAAGAACGTAGAGAACCACTAATTTGCACTATGCTTCTCTATTCATTAATTGGTTATGCACCTTTAATTTCCAAAACAAATATAATTTAATTAGACAACCACTCAAACCAGCACCAAATTTTGTATAGTAATAATAATGCAACTGCACCTCCATCATCTTTGCCATATGGTTAATATTGCATTTTTGCCCCAAATATATCAAAGCACGCAAATAATGTGAACACTTGCGCCATAGTTGAAAACCCCACGCCAAAGTAACCAAAATAATTTTATTTGTAAGCATCCAAAATTTTCTCCATACGGGCTTACAACATTTGTCCTCAATTTCATACTATGTGAGATATACGTAGACACTACAAAAGCACTGATAGAACTTCAAATATTGAGCACTTGCTTGGAACTTTCCTAGAGACAAAGCTTATGTGCATGAGCTATCCATTATGTCAATAACATTGCACTAGTTGGCACCCACTGTCATGTTTAATGCGATGAGATTGAAGTGACAATCTATGAGCTACCCAGACACCACATTGTTTCAATTAATCCCTAACACCAATAGGGTGCTTCCATTATACTTACCTCTAGAGAAAACAAAGTGTCATCACCATCAACAGATAACCCTTCTCTTAGCGAAGAAATATTCATTAAGTCATCCTTCACTTTCACATCATTTTCACCATGAACTGATCATATCCCTTCATTGCTCCACTCTGAGGGAGTCAAACAACACCGGACTGGTTCATAGTAATACCGCAACCACACGCGGCTCTGTCACTCCTAGCACATAGACGATGGAAATATTTAAGTCAATAATCAACAAGGATCTATGGTCCCTAGTTCTAATCCAGGATGGAGACATGACAACTTCTCTGAACAGTGACAAATGCACAGAATGAATATCCAACACTTTGCAGCTTTTCCAAGCAAATTAATCATTCCTAACTAAGTTATTTACAAAGCATCGAATATAATGAATCTCACATGTCCCTGACCCTTCCCTTAAGGCAGTCAGGCCCATATGGGCTCTAATACCAAAAAGGAAATTATAGGAGCAAATATAGGACACATATTTCACACACAAAAATTCATATATTACATTCAAAGCCAAATTACAAGCCACATAAATAGTGCTCATGATATCCAACAGATTCCAAACAAGGAGAATATTGTTGAGAAAATCTCTCAACAAAATTCCAATAATCAACAAACCAACCCTACCTATATATTATTGTAAGCATTATTCCAAATAGTTTTATGTGCATTTTCTTTGGAGGTATCTACCAATAAAAAACCACAAGTTAATCACAACCTTAATATGAGATGTGTGAGTGGATGTGAAATTTGGTTTATTTCTATCTTAGCATGGGTATTTCCTGTTGATTTGGGGTAGCATCGGATGTGCTCTAGCCACGAAATTTGGTGGAGAGGTTGGGGCACATGGGATCTACAATACTCATAAAGGGTTTGGGTAGATTCTAAATAGATCAGGAGATATTAAAATAATTAATATTTTTAATGGATTCCCTAAGTCTAAACTTAGGGAAAATAAAATATTAATGTGTATTAATATGACTATGTGTCAGAATGGTCCAAAAGATATGGATCAAGCCAGATCTAATCTTAGCTGTTGATTAGGGACTTAATCTCGGTCGTTGAATCGTCAACAAGAAAAGTATAAGAGGAGGTTTGAGGGTCACTTGGAGAACACACTAGATGATCACTTATTCTATTCTCTAGAGCGGGGTTTGCTAAGAGAGATAGAATCAGTGATTGGGAGAGCAGTTGAGGGGAATTAAGTACAAAAGAACAGAGAAGGTAGAAAGTAGAGATTATGTCAGGAGAGTAGCACAACAATGAAGGAGGGTGACGTAGAGCCAACAAGGGCTCACGAAATGCCACGTAGAGGCAGCCAAGTGCTGCACAGAGAACCAAAGAGGCCAACGTAGTCACACAGAGGCTCCCAGAGCTGATGCAGTGCCTCTTGGGGCTAATGCAGGCCAAGAAAGGTTGATGCAGGGCCAGCATGAGAGAGAGAGAGGGACTGATGCAGTCCAGATTGGGCATACGCTAGGTTTGTAGGAGCAGTTTTGTGCTGAGGAGCTGTCGGAAGGGTTTTCCGGGGTTTCAGCCAGGAGATTACTCTCAAACTGTGAGGTATAGCTGCTAAGGAAATTCTCTGTTGGGTAGGCCAATTTCAGCACCCAGATTGTACTCTGATATTTCTTAATAAGAAAACCCTCAGATAGTTGCATCGGTTTTCCCGCATTAGGTTTTTCTGAGGACATTGGTCAAAAAATAATGGTGTCATGTGGTGTGATTGTTCTTATTTCTTTTAGTTGTTGATCTGTAATATGTTGAGCATGCACTAGTGTTTATTTTCAGTATTTACTTTGTAAATAACTTGTTAAAGAAAAATAACAAGTAGGTAGGAATAAATCAGAAAAAGTGCATGAAGGTTTTCTAAATTAAGTAAAATTAGAATCTTCAACATGGTATCAGAGCGTGATTGTAGATCACAGCAGGACTAAAAGACATCAGCCAAGTGGAGCAATAGTAGCAAAAAACAGTTGTCCCGAGGTGACAAAAGTTGTTTCTAGCAGCACAGAAGCCAAGGAAGTGTGACGTAGAGCCAACCAGAGCCACACAAAAGAAGTCGGGAACTGCGCAGAGCCTCAAAGAGGCTAGCGTTGTTGACACAGAGGGCCAGAGGGTTGATGCAGGGCATCCCAGGGCTGACGTAAACCCATTCGGGGTGACGCAGAGCCAGCATGGGGCAGAGAGGGGTTGACGCAGTTCACAGAGGGGCAGTTGTTGGGGTCTAGAAGGCTGCAGGAATATTGTAGAGTGGAGCTGGTGAGGTACTATAGTTAGAGCAATACCTGAAAGAGCAGGGCCAGAGGAGTTGTTATTGAGGGTTTCTAGCCGAGGAACCCAGATCAGTAGTGCAGTTGCACAAGACGATCAGATTAAGGGGCATCTCGACAAGCAGCAGGAGGATTTCCAGGAGGGAAATCAGGACTTTGAGGGAGTCCAGAAGAGAACTTCTGGACAAGAAGTAGAGACTCAGAGGAGTCGAATAGAGAACTTTCAGGAGGGAAGTAGAGGAGTGTCATGGCACTACACGGGGTAAGAGACTAGGATAGACTGGACGAAGCATCGAACTTCGCAGTATGGAAGGCCAGAATCTTATCAGTGCTTGACAGGAATCGTGTCAAGAACTTTGCCTTAAAGGTAGTAGCTATCCTAGTTGACCCTAATTATAATAACAGGTACGAAGAGGCGATGGCGAGGCCAACTGCATTATCCTTAACGGGGTCAAGGATCATGTGGTACCACATCTAGCCGAGAAGGAAACAGCAGTTGAGATGTGGGAGGCTCTCAAGAACCTGTACCAGCATATTTTTATGCAGAGAAGAATGTTGCTCGAGAACCAGATGAGGTCGTATCAAATGAATAAGGGTCAATCGATTAACACCTTCCTCGGAGGACTGAATGAGATCTGAGACCAGTTGACTGCTATAGGAGCAACACCGGATCAAGAGCTTATGGTGAGGACAACCCTAAATGCTGTCTCAGAAGAGTGGGAAGTGTTTGTCCAGAGCATCCTGGGCAGAGGGAATCTCCTACCTTGGGACGAGATGTGGGCAGCTCTTCACCATGAAGAGATGAGACGACAGTCGAATACAGGTAGCAACAACAAAGGGATCAAGCTCAAACAAGAGGAGGAAGAAAGATCTCTCCAAGATCAAGTGCTTCCACTGTGGGGAGATGGGTCATTATGTGACCCAGTGCCCAAGGAAGAAGAGTAAGGGAGAGTCTTCTGAGACTAAGGCAGCGCCAACACGGGCAAAGAAGGAAGTCTTGACAGACGATGATTGTGCCCTAAGTGCACACGCACCACCTGAGCGGAAGTGGGGAGACATCGAGCTGTAGTCAGGGGGACTACAAGCGATGAGGGGCAAGATCCTTGAGGTACCCAGCCTCTTGGATTAGACCTTGCTACGGGAGCCCCGACAAGGAGTAGTAGAACTGGCTTAGTGGGTAGAGACGGATGCAAATGGAGCGTCAAAGGGAGCTAGAATGCAGGAGTCACGGGACAGCGCAGAGCTAGCAGGCTTCAACAGTGCGAGAGGCACAGGAGTGTTGCACCAATGTAGGAAGGCACAGAGAGGTGTGCAATGGTGCGAGATGCAAGGAGTTGTTGTAGCAACGCAGAGGTCAAAGAGAGGGAACACTTGTCAGCAGCAGAGGGAGCTTCAACATCAGTGGGTGTTTCTAGCCCAATAGGGAGGTGAGTTGGAGGATCAGTTACTTACTTCTCAGTAACTGAGTTGCAGTGCAGCAGTGGGCAGCATGATGCAACATGATGAGATGAGGTGCAGTGCAGATGCAATGCTGGGAGAAAGGACCAGCAACAACACGGATGCAGAGGGAGCTGTAGTACAGATGCAGCAGTGGCAGTGACAGAACAACGGGAAGCAGTACAGGATGCAGCAGTGTAGAGGATGATGGGAAGGAAGGCCTAGCATCAACACAGGTACCGATGCTAGATGATCAGAGTAATACTCAGTGAGGAGTATTGCTAGAGCACAGTCCTCGCTAAGAGGGAGTGTTGATTTGGGGTAGCATCGGATGTGCTCTAGCCTTGAAATTTGGTGGAGAGGTTGGGGCACATGAGATATCCAATATCTAGAAAGGGTTTGGGCAGATTCTAAACAAATCAGGAGATATTAAAATAATTAATATTTTTAATGGAGTCCCTAAGTCTAAACTTAAGGAAAATAAAATATTAATGTGTGTTAATATGAACCAGTGTTAAAATGGTCCAAAAGACATGGATCCAGCCATATCTAATCTTAGTCGTTGATTAGGGACTGAATCTCATTCATTGAATCGTCAACAGGAAATGTATAAGAGGAGGTTTGAGGGTCACTTAGAGAACACACCAGATGATCAGTCATTCTATTCTCTAGAGCAGGGTTTGCTAAGAGAGATATAATCAGTGATCGAGAGAGCAACTGAGGGGCATTGAGTACAAAAGAACAGAGAAGGCAGAGATTGTGCCGGGAGAGCAGTGCAGCAACCAAAGAGGGTGACGCAGAGCCAGCAAGGTCTCACGCAGGGCCATGCATGGGCAACCAAGTGCTGCGCAGAGCACCATAGGGGCTAGCATAGTGACGCAGAGGCTCCCAGAGCTGACGTAGGGCCTCCTGGGACTGACGCAAGGCCAACATGAGACAAAGAGGGGTTGACGCAATATAGATTGGGCAGACACTGGGGTTGCAAGAGCAGTTTTGTGCTGAGGAGCTGCCATAAGGGTTTTCCAGGGTTTCAGCCAGGAGATTTCTCTCAAAATGTGAGGTATATCTGCTAAGGAAATTCTCTGTTGGCTAGGCCAGTTTCGGCACCCGGATTGTACTCTAATATTGCTTAATAAGAAAACCCTCAGATAGATGTGTCAGTTTTCCCGCATTGGGTTTTTTCGGGGACATTGGTCCAAAAATAATGGTGTCATGTTGTGTGTTTGTTCTTGTTTCTTTTAGTTGTTGATCTGTAATATGTTGAGCATGCACTGGTGTTTATTTTCAGTATTTACTTTGTAAATAACTTGTTAAAGAAAATAACAAATAGGTAGAATAAATCAGAAAAAATGCATGAAAAGGTTTTTAAATTAAGTAAATTAGAAACTTCAACATTTCCTTTACTATTTCCATAAATATATAAATTTTCAATATCATTTATGTGAATAAGATTCCTTATTATTTGATTTAAAAAAAAAAAAAATAATTTACTATAAAATTGTTATATTGTTTTATATATATATATATATATAATATAGTAATAGATAAGATAGTTAGATAATTTTTGTATTATTGTGACATTCATTCATTGTTAAATATATTAATATTGAAGATATATAATAAAATGAGAAAAAAAAAAACCAATAACAAATCATAATTACCAATTAAATTCAATTTCAATTTGATGAGAGGGAAAAAAAATCAGTTATGTAAAATTAAAATATATATATGTATATATAAAACAAGTTTGCTTATGAAATGTAAAATAGCCACCAACTCATTTGACTTATTTTATATATAGCCACCAACTCATTTGACTTATTTTATATATGAAATTAAGAAGGATTATTTGAAAACTTAAAAGTAATGCTAATAGAATACAATATAAGAACCACTAGTCAATCACATCCTTAATATGAGATGTCTAAGTGGGCGTGAGCTTTGTTTTATTTCTATTTTAATGTGAGTGTTGTTTCCTCTAATATTCTAATGGGTGTAGTAAGTTTTCAAATATCATTCATGTGAATATATCAATTGTTTTATTAAAAAGAAAAACAAATTTTATTGTAAAAGTGTTATTTTTTTCAAATGTGTGAATATGTTATGTGTGTGGATGACTATTAATATATAATTTTTGTATGTATATATAGTATTATTATGAATATTTTTTAAATATATTAATATTGAAGAAATATAATAAATTGAAAAGAAGCAATAATAAATTATAACTATCGAAATTGAATTCAAATTCAATTTTATATGAAAAAATTTTAACTACGTAAAATCCTATATCAAAAGGCAATGTGAAATTGGTTAACAAGCAATATGACCACTTAAACAATGAATGAGAGATTTTATTGAATGCAACATCTACTGTAGAACGTGTCCTAAGAGAAAGAGCATTTCCTCCCATGATGCATTTCAACATAATATCGATCAATAAAACCAAATCAACATGCATCAACCTAATTGTTTTTGTTGTTGGTGTTGTTACTGACATCTCCCCTCCGTGCATTATACATAGAAAAGATGGATCTGAAGCTATTAAATAAACAATCTAGCTTCAAGATATATATGGATATAGCATGGATGCCACCTTATGGGGTGGGGGGATTTGATGTAGAATAAAAAGACATATACTCTTTAAGTGCCACAGGAAGTAATCCTATCCTTATAATCAAGTTTGCTCATGTAAGACTTGAATTCAATGGAAAAAATGTTGGAACTACATAAAAAATCCATTGTTCTTGTTAACCCTGATATCAAAAAGGACCACACTCTAAAAGCATGGTTCGTAAATGAAGGCTTAGATTCAACTTCTCCATCCTTGACTACAGGATAGGCACCTTCTTCTGCCCAACTACATTTAAAAATAACACTTATAGAACTTTCCAACTTCAACACCTCTAAGAAATTTGCACCCTTCCAAGTGAAGGCTACAATAAAAACAATATAGATGGAGAGTTTTTATTATCTTTCCTGTCCTTTTATCGTTGTTGGGAAACAATGAAAAATGCATGAAAAAACTCATTTCCAGTAACGTAAACACATGGCACTGTTCAAAATGGAATGTTGATGTAACTATTGTGATTATAGATTCTTACTTAAAATCAACATACAAGATCACACAGGAGAGTTGCTTTCAACAATTCCTTTTGAAGACGCAACATCTATCATAACTGGCATTAGTGCAAAATATTTCCACTAGTTACCTTCAGACATAGATGCAATTAAGGAGATTTTCTCCAAAGTACTCTAAAGAGATTACCTCTTCACACTATTAGTGAAGATGGAAACATTTAGAGAAATACCACGCTTGAAGTCTATCATCATTAAGGAAGAAATATTTGAATTGTCATCATGCAGCAACATCATCCTTGAAGAAATTGAGAAAATTTCTAAGTCATAAATGGATTTAATTACATGTACCCCTACAATTTTCTATAATGTCTTCTCAACATATAGTCCTCATATGCCTCGGCTATATGTAATATTACAATGTTCAAATACACTTTAGAACATAGGTTACATATGGATTTAATTATATGTACCTTTGAAATTTGTTGTAATGTTTTCTCAACATATATTCTTTGCATGCCCCCTTCGCTATATGTAATATGCGGTTATGAATACACTTTTCAACATAGGTTGCATTTTCCCTCTTGTAACAAATCATGGAATTTGATGAGTCCAAAAATGCATTTATTTACATATGTTTTTGCAATATACAAAATTAGAAATCTCGTTCCTCCATGAGATGGTCGCAGTTTAGTTTTTTGAAGCAATCGATTATTTTTGTCAAAAATTGAGAATGTATAGAACCAATGGATTTATATTTTTGATATAGCCAATTCTAATGAATACAATTTTTACAGAAACTTTCATCATTTAAGTAATGTCTCTAAGCCAAGCATTTCCAAGTAATTAAGAGCCAAAAAGTCACAACCTATTCGAAATATAGAAACACATACAAAGAATTGTTGAAAATATTTTTGTTTGGACTATGGTACCTGTTGGTTGGACTAGGACTATGAAACAAATGTGAAAGTTCACCACAACTCTTATTCTTGAATGCAAGTTTTGGTTGAAAATTTAAAATTATAAATAAAAAGGAAATTGTATTTGAAAAATCCATGATAGATGAGTTTGGGTAATGTGAGACCTACATGTCCTAGACAATAAATTGGAGTATGGTAATAAGTGCCCGAATTTGGCCAAAAGGAACAATTGCTAAATATTTGTTGTTGTTTTCTGGATGTGAGTTTATTATTTCTTAAGCACTTCGTGAACCATTCTTCCTTTCTATGGCCATGAATAAATAAAATTTGACACCATTTTCACTTGATCCACAAGTAATTGCTAACACAATTTGGTTTTGAGTCATGCTATAGGGTTTTAAATAGTTAATTCCACCATCACACAACCAATAATTCAACTCGATTTTCAATACATGAAAAAATTCTAGATCATTTGACTATGGTCTATAGCTACATGCATAAAACATATAATTTATGGCAATATGCAAAATCCTTTACTCAAAGAGAGATTGGGAAGGAACTAATCATTTTGCGAGGGTCACCATGAGAATGATGCCCAAGATTCCAATGAATGTTTCCTTCATACAAATGTAAATGTAATGACCTAACCTATTTCATTGTTTAGGTTTCTAGATAGTGGCTATAGATGTGAACCTAATTTGAATATTGTAATTTGTCAATATTCTTGTAAAAAAACTATGAAGCTCTAAAGTTTACTGGCCCAATTGAGAAAAATTGCATGAACTCCTCTCGCCAGAATTTAGGGAAAGGAATCTTTCATTTTTCTCCATCTTAGGTACCTCATGTTTAAAATTGGTGGTGTTTCCTTTGCTAAAAAAGCACAATGTTCTATAATTCACTCATGCTGATTCTCATCTTGCAGATAATGACCTTCCTAATTCAATTCAAAAGATTCATTTTCGTGCCAACTATGAAGCTCTAAAGTTTGCTGACCCATTGAACCTATTGAGAAAACCTACCTAATTCTTCTTTCCCGATTTCAGGGAAAGGTTCCCTTCATTTCCCTCCATCTTTAGTATCTCATGTTTAAAATGGGTAGTGTTAATGAATGTGAAAAGGAGGCAAATCGGTTATTGCTCTAGGACTATGAAAATTGGTGAACTTGATATTTTCTTTTCTTGTTGTGTTTATATACTAAGTTGAATACTAGGAAGACACGTTTTGGAACCCAACCAATATATTAGGTTGAAATATAATATTTGAACAGGTATGTTGCATTTTCTGCAATTCAAATGTGCTAAAGTTATTCAACAGGCACTAACTTGTGATATGGTACTTGAACTTTTTAAATCCCGGAAAAATTTCAGTAGATTTCTGAGAACGATGATTTATAATAAACAACTAAGCCATTCCAAAAGAAAAATAATATCCTAGTTTCCTCTTTATCGAAATCTATTAAAAAACGATGACCATTGAGGAAGGAGAAGAGATCATAAATAAAGTTTACTGATCCTATTGAGAAAACTTGCACAAACTCTTCTCACCAGAATTCATTTCCCTGCAATATCTTAGGTACCTCATGTTTAAAATTGGTAGTGTGCTTCCTTTGCTAAAAAACACAATGTTCCATATTTCACTAATGTTTATTCTCGTCTTGCAAATAATGACCTTTCTAATTTAATTCAGAACATTTGTTGTCGTGCCAATTATGAAGCTCTAAAGTTTGTTGATCCTAATTGAGAAAACATGCACAAACTCTTCTTGCCACAATTAAGGGAAAGGCACCCTTCATTGCCCTCCATCTCAGGTATCTCATGTTTAAAATTGGTAGTGTCAACGAATGTGAAGGAGGCACATTTCTTATTGCTCTAGAACTAGGGATTGATGAACTTGATATATGTTTTTCTTGTTGTGTTTAGATATTAAGTTGAATATTGGAAGACACGTTTTGGCACCGAGCCAATATATTAGGTTGAAATATAAGATTTGAGGTTTGTTGCATTTATACTATTCAGGCACGCTGAATCTATTCAACCAGCACTAACTTGTGTATGGCACTCAAACATTTTAAATCTCGGAAAACTTTAAGTGGATTTCTAAGAACGATGATTTGTAATAAACAACTAAGCGATTCCATAAGAAAAATGATATCCTAGTTTTCTCTTTATCAAAATCTATTAAAAAAAAAGGTTGACCATTAAGGAAGGAGAAGAGCTCAAAAAAATGTGATATGATGTTCCACATTAGAAGGAAAAAGAGAGATGGAGAAGAAAAAGTAGGCAGGGAGGTTTTGCACTTACTCCTCATGAGACAGGGCGTTTTTTTTTAAGGGATTGGGTTATTCAGCTTCAACAAAACTCTATATAGCTAACTCATACCTAGATTGGATGATGAGACGAGTCACATACCGAGTTTATGGGTAAGTTGGGTGAGGGGAAGTAGCTAGTTGTGTAAACTAGAGGATCTATCACAATCCACATAACCATCATTTTCTTCTAAAAGGGATAAGTAGTTGCAATGTTCGACAGTACCCAACTAACAAAAACGTAAAGAGAGCGGGCATTGCAATTACTTCCACAAATGTCCACTACTTCTAATGATAAATGTGCTTGAACATAATATGTCATAAATAAATAATAAATAAATGCATGCCAATGTGAACTCTGGCATGCTAATAAAGTCTGTACAAACTCCCAAAGAAAAAAGAAACAAAAAATCGTCCAACCCTCCCCCTCTAAGCCATATTCCACTACTTCAACATTTTCCCTTAAACCTACATGTGGCTACCACTTCCCACTTCCAATTCAACCATGTTTTACAATCAACAAACCATCTTGCTCATGAACAAATCACTTAGACAAACACCCATAGTATTGAGCATTGCTGATACAATTTCTTCGACACATACATATAAGCTTGGAACCCCACCTTCCCCCCTTTCAAACCAACCTGTTCTTCACTCCAATTCGAAACATCTTTGTTTATATCCACTCCAAAAATATTCAAAGCCAATCCTTCCAAGAATTATGAAGAACTCAACAATTGCATTGAACGACACGCAAAATGCACTTAGAGCATTTGCTCTTCATTTATGCTCTTCTTCCAAACTATCCACTTACAATATTTCCTTTATAACATTTGGTGAAATTGCTAGTTAAGCATGCAAGACAAACATCAACTCTTGGGCAAAAAGAAACTCTTGAGAGGCTCACACTTCTTCCTAGATGAAGATTTAACTAGCGAAAAAGAAGAGAAGAGAAGGGAAGAAGTGGAGAAAATCAGAGCAGCAAGAAATGAAGGGAGAAGGGCATGGTTGTACAATGGTAAGGCAATTATTGCAGTGTTTGGGATTCTGAGCAAAACAGGGCAGCAAGCTGGCAATGAAGAAAAAGCAAAGAATTCGATAATAGGGAGGAAAACAAAAAGATCAACATGGATGAAAAGGGGTGAAGACTCAAATTCGAGTCTTATGTGCCAAACTGTGTAGTAGTCAAATCCTATCCACGTCTACCTAAGTTTAGTTTGTTGGAATTGTAGAGGTTACCCTTGGAGGAGGGGGCCTGGGTTAGGGCTTATTGCAGAAGGTAGAAACATAATTTGTCTCACGAAAACTCATGAACATGATGGTTGCAAAACTCCTGTGTTTGACGATTATTTGAAGTTAGCAGTTTGGAACAAGGTAGCAGAAAATGGCAAAGGGTATGGGGGAATACTAGTTTTAGTGAAAGAAAAAGAAGACTGTCACTTTCGGTTAATCAAAGAAGATGCAAATAAACAATATTTATGGTTCAAAATTTCAAAGAATGAGAATCATATAAGAATTGCAGCATGTGATTTTGCCCCTCAAATCTCAAAAACTTACAAAAATAAGGGGCTAGACAACAAGGATCTGTATGCATCTTTAAAGCAAGATATTGTCGTGTACTCTTTGCAGGGAGAAGTTATTTTAGTGGGAGATTTCAATGCTAGAAAACCAAATCATCAGGCTAGTGTTCTTTGTTGTAAGGAGGATCACAATCCTATTTGGCTCACTGAAGAGGAGAATCCCCAATGGGTGAGGTGTTCAAAAGATGACAAAGTTAGCAATCATTTTGGAGAGGAGTTGCTTACACTGTGTGGGGCTTTCAATTTAATTATTTGCAATGGTCTAGATAGATGGAAAAGGTCTGGGAACTTCACTTGCAACACATATAATGGGGCACGTGTCGTTGTCTATGTGATGTGTTCACAAAGCTTGATAGAAAAGATAGATGAAGTTAAGATTGGAGAGCATATTTGGGACTTAAAATCATACAATAACCCAATTTATATAAAGTTATCATGGTTAGAAGAAATGCAGAATGGGAGAAAAACCTAATGCTATCGACAATCACTATCAAGGGGCAAAATTCTTCTAACACAAGAAATTGTACTATCTTCAAGACAATGTAGAGAGATCAATTCAAAAGGAGAAAACTGGTTTCAAAAGCTTCAACAATCATGAGTTATTGGTTTGTAGATTTCTGTGGAGTGGTTTCTGAGACACTGAATTCGGATATTCCACAATGTTCATCTTTTTATTTGTCGACGTTTCGAGCCTAGACCAAGACTCATCATCAGGACTGATATACAGAGAAGAGAAAAGCGAGTGATAAATATGGTGTAGGAGGGCTGTTGAGTTGAGAAGCCGACCTTTTAATAATATTTAATCCTATTTTAATTAATTCTTATAATATTATCATATTATATTTAGTTGAATGATTACATTATGCGTTATTTTGTTTATTTTATTTATTTTATTATATATTAATATTTTTATTATTTATTTATTTATTATATACTTAGTAAATAATTATTATTGTTAATATAATTTGAATAATAAAATTAGGAAGGATAATAGCAATAAAGACAGTAGTTATACATCAAAGAAGGTTGGCCATAGCGATAAGAATAACTCCACAGTAAACTATAAAATAAAAACCAACACCATAGTTGAAAACATAGATACTAAAAAAATCAACAAAAAAGTGGTTAATAGCTCACCTTATGAACTAAAAAAGGAAGAAGCTAAGGTCTTGGAAAAAGGTCTAAATTTCGCCTTAGCCCCTAACAAAATCCCTAATGAAGAAATTATTTGCAACTTAGAGGATGGGATCAAGACTCTCAGCGATAAAGACAAAGAACTCATTAGGCAGGAATACGTCGTCATCTTAAGGAAAGCTAAACCACCTAAAAGAAACCTAAACTCTGAACAACTCAAAGCCATAAGAAGTCTAAGAAATAATAATGACATTGTCATTCTAAAAGCTGACAAGTTTGGCGCCACGGTTATTATGAATTATGAGGATTATGTAAACAAGATGAAAGACCACTTATATAATAGTGGAAGCTACAAAAAGCTGGAGAAAAACCCTATCTCCAAAATTACAAGATTAGTAAAGAAAGCTATTAAAGAAACCAATCTAGACGATAAACTAAAAAAGCGCCTTACCCCAGATAGTGAAATCACGCCTCGTATTTATGGAGCCCCTAAAGTGCATAAAAAAGAGGTTCCCTTAAGACCTATAGTCAACAATATAGGGTCTCCCACTTATGAATTAGCAAAATATGTTGCTAACATTTTAGCACCGCTAGTTGGCAAAACCAGCTCTTACATAAAAGATTCCAATCAATTTGTCAAATTCATTAAAAATACAAAATTAGACCCAGAAGATAAGATTGTCAGTTTTGACGTAGTCCAACTCTTCACCAAGATCCCCCTAGATGAAGCTATACAAGTGGTTAAAGAAGTGGCGGACTCCCAAACTGCAAAGTTAGTTGAAATCTGTCTACGCTCCACCTTCTTCTCCTTCCAAGGTGAAATATTTGAACAAACTTCGGGTGTTGCTATGGGATCACCTCTTTCACCGATTGTAGCTAATCTCTTCATGGAAAAATTTGAAAAGAAGGCTCTTGATTCATACCCATTAAAACCTAAGTTCTGGGTCAGGTTTGTGGATGACACCAATGTCAATTGGCCTCATGGTGATAATAAACTTAAAAACTTTTTGAACCATCTCAATAGCATATCTAATGACATCAAGTTCACAATGGAGATGGAGGAGAAAAATTGCATACCATTCCTAGACATTCTCCTCATAAGAAACAAGGATGGTTCCATAGGTCATAAAGTATTCAGAAAAAAGGTGCATATCGATAACTACCTCCATGCTGATTCACATCACCACCCAGCCCAAAAGATGGGGGTACTGCAGACCCTCTTCACTAGAGCTTGTAGAATCTCAGATGAAAACCACGCTGAAGAAGAGATTACATACTTAAAAAGAACTTTTGCCAACTTAGGATATAATAATAAAAGCATCTTCAAAGCCATTCAAAAGGCCAAGTCTGGAAACAATACAAACAAATAAAAAAACCCCATGACTTCTAATGCCTACCTCCCATACATTCAAGGAGTCACTGACAAGCTAGCCAAAATTCTTAGAAAGAAAGATGTCAAAACTTCATTCAAACCTTTGTCAACTATCAAACAAAGAATGAAATCGGTAAAAGACAGCCAGGAACATCTACAACAGAAAGGTGTTTATATCATCAACTGCTCTTGTGGAGAACAATATATAGGGGAAACTGGCAGGTCTATGAGGATTAGGCTCAAAGAGCATAGTGCAGATATCCGTAAAGAAAGAACGCGCTCTTCAGCTTTAGCTGAGCATGCAGGTAAAACAAACCATCATATATGCCTTGAAGACACTGAGGTCATTGCGAATGAAAAACACCATTTCAAACGGAAAGTGCGTGAGGCTATTGAAATCATTAAACACCCTCGTAACCTTAATAGAGATGGAGGCTTGGAAATTAGTAAAAATTGGAACTCTCTGCTTACCCCCATTGAATAAGTTATCCCTTCCTCCTCCTACCCCTTCCTCCCCTCATCTGTCCCTGTCAAGCATTTCCCTCGCTTAACCTAGCATCCTATAGAACTATAAGAAATTTGACCTTTGCGTCTTAATATATCTAGGCGTTTTTTAAATAAATATAAATATAAAACTGCTCAAAAAGAGATGGGTTACTAGAAATTCATGAAATTATGAAAGTCAAACCTAATCCTTTAACTTAAGGCTCTTAAGAACTTTGTATAAAAAATAAAAAAATATAGCTTTTAAATTAATTATATTAATTAAATATAACAATATAAAACTAATCTCACATTTTTTAATTTTAATTAATAGTTGAAATAAAAATAAAAAAAAATAAAATAAATACAATAATAAAAATTAAACCTTATAACATGCACAAGAAAACAAACATTAGCTTAAAATAAAATCAAACCTAATCCTTAACTAAGGCTCTTAAGAAACTGTTTTCTAAAATAAAATAAAATATATATAAATAAAAATAAAATATAAGCTTTTAAATAATTATATTAATTGATATAACAATAAAAAACTAATCCTCACATTAAAAAAAAAAATAATATTAATACAATATAAAATAAAACCTATGCCATTACACAAGATCAACAAACATAACCATAAAAAATAAAAAATAAGTATAACAAATAAAAAAAAGTAAAAAAAATCGTAACAATAATAATATTTACTAAATTAAAATAAAAAATAAATAAAAATAAAATGATAATAATAAATAAATAAATAAATAACGCATAGATAGTAAAACATCAATAAATAACTGATAATATTTAAGAATTAATTAAAATAGGATTAAATATTATTAAAAGGTCGGCTTATCAACTCAACAGCCCTCCTACACCATATTTATCACTCACTTTTCTCTTCTCTGTATATTAGTGCTGATGATGAGTCTTGGTCTAGGCTCGAAACGTCGACAAATAAAAAGATGAACAATGTGGAATATCCGAATTCAGTCTCTGAGAAATCATGAGTTAACAAATATAATTCAAAGTGCACTTGAGAAGTGCAAAAGAGCAAAAAATAAGAAATCATAATCAAATTGTTTTCCTATAAATGCTTGTTTTGATGAGGAATGCAAAATGGCAAGGAGAACCTTGAAAAACGCAGACAAGGAGAAGATGAATAACTCAATACCTGTCCCACAAGTCGCAAAGAGCTAAATAATTTTGTTATGGAGAAATTTGTAAACGAGTATGGGGAAAAGAGTTAGGTAGAAAGAAGAAGTACTGCATTGAAGAATTCAACCCTACATGTGATCTACCAAAAAAAGAGTTCATTGGAGCTAGCATTTTGTGGAAGGCAAAGGTTCTTATTGCTCAATTAAGAACCAACTCGCATCAACTTCGGTGTGAAACAAGACATTGGAAAAGACCTAAAAAAGATTGGGAAGAACAGGTGTGTACATTTTGCACGTCTAGGGGTCTGGGGCACTAGAATCGGAAAAACAATGCATTCAAAGACATCAGAGAAAGTTATGGGAATATGTTAGCATTGGTTTTTTGGCATTGTTCAGCGAGGGGATTGTTAGAAAGTTGGGCCAACTCATCATCAATTTGAACAAGAAAAAGATTAAATTGCAAAATGCGAAAAGCAAAGAAATAATAATCCCATAGACAATTTTTAAGGAGTAGTCTACCCAGGCGAGGAATTGCCCGGTTTCCATCGCCGACCGGAAAAAGCTCCAGCTCCAGCTGCGGGCAATTCCTCTGCGCTCCGCCACCGTCCGCATTAAAGTCGACGTCTGACAGGAATTGCGGAGTCCATCACCGTCTTGCCGCCGGGAGTTAATGCACATTCTAATTCGAATTCTGAAATAACTTTGAGCTGCTCCTAGCCAATTCGACCCGGCACTCCCCTAGAGCTCACCTGGTCACGAGAACAAGGCAGAAAACTCACTCCGGGGCTCGACTCGGCTCCTGCACGGCTCCTGCAGCTCACCAGAATCACCAGAATAAGGCGGAAAACAGGCAGGTTCATTCATCGAACCCAATCCTCTAGTGATATGGTAGTCTAGTTGTTTTTGGTAGTGGAAGCAAATGATACTTGCCTGGTCGAGCAGTGGTGTGGCGACCAAAGAAATTGCAAAATCTGGGCTCAAATACAGGCAAAGTGAAGCTGCGATTGAGGTTGACTACCTTTGATGCCAACACATAGCAGATGGGACAACATTCAGCCTTAACCAGCAAAGAATACTAGCCTTACAGGCCTAGCACTTGAACACATCATCATTTGAGCAACCATCTCAAAGATACTTCGCTCAACCACTCCACAAACACGCACAAGTAAACTCTGCTCTAGCTTTTTGAAGCAAGTCACCTATTAGGTTCATCTTACGTTGGGATACCCAAGCCAATCTTGATCAAAGGAAGGTTCCCGGGGCTTTTTAGTCGATGGCCTCCCTGTCTGGCTCTACGTTGGGATGCCTCTAGGAGCTTCCAGATCGGGATTCTGGATAGAATGATGGAGGACTTGATCTTCTACACTTAAAACTACTTTTCAACATATCCTGAACTTTTATGAGGATATTTTTTTTCTCCTCTGGGGACAGATTTCCCATCCTATTGAGGTCCTTAACTCTCTAGAGTGACTGCAGGATGTTCCATGTTTTTCTGAATCCTCCTTAGGGGAGGGAGGTGGTAGAACGTATGTCTCCAACCAAAGAAAGATTTTGTTTGGTGGCAAATCCAAAAGCGAAAATTTGTTTGGGCTTAAATTAGCTTTTGCATTATTACTGCAGTTTAGAAGTTGTTAAAGAGTGTACCTCAGATAGTCTTCTACAGCATTTTCCAAATGTGTTACTGATATAAGCGTTTTTCTGTTACAGCAACATCACACACACAATGGATGCATACAACACTGGGCACATCACTATATCTAGGATTCTAGGCTTCCACCATTGAAGGCGCATGCATGAATGCATGTGCTATCTATAGTTAGGATAAGCTAAGGTTATTGTTAGATTCCAGTTCTAGAAGATTGCATATCATTTCTAAGTAAAAGAGGGCACACACAGTCTCATGTGTTAATTTCATTTTATTAAGCAGTCTTCTAAATGTAGACTAAGTGTAAGTTTAGTTAGGTGCATACATACAGATAAGGGTACAGATCTCTAAGAGGATTCATTCATGTACTGAGAAACTTTTGTCATCGGGCTTTCATATGAATTCAGCATTGTTTTACTGGTCTAGGTAAATTGAATTGCTTATGATTGGTGGGTTGTTTTTCTGATCCTCCTTTGGGTTTGCTTTTCTGTCTTCAGAAACATTTATACCAATCACTGGACTTCCATTTTCTATCTTTGTTTTCCTATTGTAGACCTCTGTAATCTGTGGTGGGGGCTGTTCTTGTAATGTGGATGGAAGAGTTCTTGTCATTTACTTCACAGTTTTTTTACATGATAATGTAAGCATGCATTCAGTTCTGTAAATTTTAAGGTCTTTGTTAGATGATTAGGCTTCGAGTGCAATCGTGGTAGAAAATCTCGACGTTCAAATCATTGGGCAGATTACATCAAGAAATTAAGTGGCTGGTGCAGAGTTCCCAAGCGATGGAGAGAAATGGGTGCCTGGAGTTACATTCAGCCCTGAGCTTTGCCAGCTCTAACTTACAAAACGCTATGGTAGAAGAGTTTTATCCCATTCACTCAACCAAAGGTTAGTGGTGCTGCTGAGATTTCTACCATCTAGCAGTAAAAGTCAGAGGCACATATTCCTCACCAAAGATAGCTAAGAAGCTACTCGTTTGTCTGATTGCTAAATTTGACAGGAATCAGATAAATTTGAATCAGATCAGAATTTCCGAGTTAGTTTCAATAGATTAGTGACCTCAGTAATAATATCATTGAGATCCATCGATCTTTAACATGGCAGCAGCTATAGATATACCTCTGCATGCTCTGAGTTCTGGGGTTTTGTGCTCTGATCCTATATCATTTGGAGAAGAATCTATGAAAGCCGCTGAATCAGATATCAGACAATCAAGATTAGAGACAACTCAGAACTCTGAATCAAATCCTGGTTCAACTTCCTCTCTTGTGGATCTTTATGAGTTTATGAGAAGGCCTAGTTATAACTCTACTGTGAATATCATCAATCCAGATGTAGCAAATCGTCAGTTGTATTATGTAGGTTCAGGCATGTCATCTAACTTCTGCAATTTATATTCAGAATTAATCCCCAGTGAAAATAGTGATGGTAGAGATAGTCTGTCGTGTCCATGCCCGAGTTTTGGAGGGCTAGAATGCAACACTAACCAACAGCAGTTTGTGAATTTTCTTGTGGGGAATCAAAGTGAGCTGCAGCCTATGGCTGCTAGTTGTCAACTAACACCTTCTCAGATCCATTTTCAGCTTCTGCAAAGACAGGTAGACGAGATCGAGCAGCTCCAATGGTTTCCATCTGCTATTGCAGATCCAAAACCAGAATTGGCACAACGGAGCAGTACAATGGACCACCTCGGCAGGAGGCCTTGGCCAATGAAACATCCTGCTAAACGGGGCCTGAAACCATGCAGCAATCAGTCCACCAAGCTATACAGAGGAGTAAGGCAGAGACACTGGGGAAAATGGGTGGCAGAGATCAGATTACCCAGAAACAGAAACAGGCTTTGGCTTGGGACTTTTGATACAGCAGAGGATGCAGCATTGGCCTATGACAGGGCTGCTTACGGGTTAAGAGGTGAGTATGCTCGCTTGAATTTTCCAGGTTTAAAACATCAACTGCAATTGAGTCATGATACTGATAGGCCAACCCCATCCTCTACATCCAATCAGGATTCAATTACAGCCATTAGCAATCAATCTGGAAAGTTTTCTGCTCTGCAAACTTCTCTAGATGCTAAACTGCAAGCAATCTGTAAACGTTTATCTACATCCAATAAGCCATCACATGAAGAAATGTTGGGCCATAATTTTTTGAATCAAAAGACCATCACGGTGACACCTTCCAAGGAGAATTCACTCATTGAGGTGAAATCAGAAAGTCCTGATATATGCAACTGTGAGGGAGATAAAACTTCAGTCATTACTGCACTGAATTCTAATTCTGAAATGCCTTGTAGATCTGTGATAGATGTACTCAGCACTATGCCATCAATCTCTGGTTCAGCCTCATTGTCAGCGCCAGCTTCAATATGGACTGATGCTGATGAAGTGGATCCTCTTATCAGAATGCCTTCTTTGGACATGGACATGACTTGGGACGTGCTGGATTCTGATAATGCATATATAACATGTTAGAAAGCAAGCAAGTGGCTAGAACATGGGTGACTAATCACCAAATTATGTTTGAGCCCTGAGTTTGGCCAAATTATGTTGCCAAACTATGTTTGAGCCCTGAGTTTGGCCAGCCTTGAGATCTTACTGTTTCACACAATTCATTCATTTAGGAAGAGTAGAGAAGTAGCTACGGTAAACACCTGGTGTTGTAAGAGCCCTGAGTTTGGCCAGCCTTGAGATCTTACTGTTTCACACAATTCATTCATTTAGGAAGAGTAGAGAAGTAGCTACGGTAAACACCTGGTGTTGTAAGGTCCATAGTCATGTTTAGTAGGAGAATCGGATATACATGTAATTGTTATACAGGCATATCTCATACAAATGTTTGTTACGACATACAACTACTCAGAGATTCTGAAACATAGTTGATTCACAGACCATATTATCACTCAGACGATCTGAGATATATAGAGTGCTGTCAATCTCATATTCTCAGACGATCTCAGAGATACCTACAATCAGAAGAATATAGATTGCTGCCAATCTCTTGTTCTCATATTCTCATTACTATAAATGTTCGCTTTTTTTTGCATATGCTTGATTGTCTAAATGTTTTGACCCAATGTTTTGACTTACCTTCATGTTGCATAAATGAAAATAATTTTTTAGCACTTCACCATGAATCGATTTTTTCAATATGTATCACCGTAGTAGTAACTAAGTAATTATCTTCCTGCTTTTTCTTAGATTAACTTGGCATCTTTCACATCTCATTTCATTTCATGTGAATTTGATATTTGATATCGGAAAGGATTTTAGAATATTTCCAAAATGGTTCATATATATCAAATTTTAGATTCTAGAATTCTAGAATATATCAAATTTTAAGTTCAGATTTCTCTTAATGGCTTTAGACCATCGTGGCACAATTTTGTCCCAAGTATCTGTGGTCAAGAGAAGCCTACTCGAGTTCAAGCACTTGTGGGATGATTTCAATGGAGAGGAGATGAGACTATAGCATGTAAGATGAAAATGCCAAGCTTTCGCTTTGTATATATTTGTTTCAAAGGAACACCTGGCTAGTTTCTATTCTGTATGTTATTGAAAAAGCCATATATGGAATGCCTCGCAGAATTTTGTTACCTTTTTGGATGGACTAATAATTGATGAGTAACATTGCAACAAATCAAATATTAAAATGAAATAAGGTCAGCATAAATATCTTGTATTTTATGTATAAGTGGCCATTATATTACCCCATTGTTTTAAAGATTTTGTATATGTCCAATGTACAAACCAACCATCCAATTATTTACTTGAAAGTAGAAAGATATTAGATACATATAAACCGGTGATCCAAACCTTTAAAGCTATGAAGGAACTTTGATTAACACATCCACTTGTTAACAATGAAATACAACAACATTGGTTTGAGACACTGTGATATTAAGATATTACTATTCTTTTAATATAAACATGGATCTACCACGGAAAGGAGATCAACGTAGCACTTGAGAAGATGACTCAGAGAACCTAGCAAAAATTGTCAAAAGCCCACTTAAAATAGATATTGGCTTCCATTTTGGCCAAATTAAAAATTCTTCACCCGTCAATTATCTAAATAATATCATAAGCACTGACCAAAATAACAAAATAATAAATGTGAAAATCCATACCACCCAAATCTTAAAAAATATTAAAAGAATGCATAAAACAATTACTAATTTGAGTAAACTATATCAATCACAAAATTGCCAGAAAAAAGATTACAAAAATTCAACAACAAACATGAAATACCTACTAACCCCTAAATAGGCTCACCAGCTAAATGAAAAGTTGTAGCTCTGCAAATCACATTTTCTCATATTTTACCCAAAATATTTGTTGCCTCCATTTAAAACAAATTGAACATTATTAGAAAACAAAGCAATCCACCGAAAGTTTACAGCAGTGACAAAATGAGGAAGCATATAACACTATATCCTGTTCTCTTTGATTATAATTTTCCCTACAACTACTTGTAGTTCCTCTTTGATGATGCGGCTGCTGTCATATTTTGGTCTCTAAAGACATCAGTGTCAGTAACAGGCTGAAATGAATTTGCAACTTATTTTAAATGATCACCCAAAGTCTTAAAGAAATCTTGTGCAGCTGTCCTCTGGCATTCATCCAACTGATTAACAATCTAGAATCCCTAAACACCTGCCGCTGAGAAACATTGTTGTTCAGAGCACATTTGAGGAGAAACCTTAATGTCATGAATTATTCATAGTTGTTCTAGCTCCCAATCCTACAATCGTTTCAACAATTTGATTTCCAGACAGATGCAATTTACTCACAATAGTGCCTTTTTCTGAGGTTCCATCAAAGAACTCCTAAACTTGTATTTTATTGATTACCAAATGGAGTGGAGCTGAACATCAAAAGTTTAGAAAAATAACAGATTGCTAGCAAAAAATTCACTGCAATGGATTTCATTATATTCAATTTATTACAAAATGCTAGAATTGTTTCCTCAAGACCGTGGAAACTGCCACAGTGTTGAATAATACTTCCCTTGTGCTTCCAGAGCATCATTTCATGTAATGATGCTTATACAAAAGGTAAATGAATCTATCACAGCTTTATCACTTGCTGTACAACTGGAAGTTGGAAAACCATGGACTAGATAAAATACAAGCCTTCAACCATGACCATCACTTCCATGATGCGTTTTACAACAAAAAATATTTGTATAGATAAACATTGTGTGCTTGGCAAAAGCCCACATTGTGTGCTTGGATGAGAATTGCATGCTTGGAAAAATACCACATTGTGTGCTCGGGAGAATTTATGTCTTCCACATTGAGGTTCAATGCATGGACAATCTTGGTTGGAAGCAGAACTGTAGAACAACCTAGAAAAAAAAGAGCATCCACGTTAAAATTTTGAAAATTAATCAACACCATCGTTAAAAAAAAAAAAGAGGCACTTTTCTTTCACGTTCATCACTAATGGAGACTGTCTAACTTTCACCTTCTTTTTGGGATATTTTCAAAATACTATGTAATATAATTCATAGTCATGAACTTCCACAGCAGAAGATTGGTTTGCAATACCACAAATTTCCAGAAAAGACATCTAATGGGTAGAAGAAGCAGAGGTTCATTGGTTAAACTTTTTTAGTAGTATGGTGATCAATATCTTGACCATGCAAAGATGAATATAAAATAAATTTGATGAATGGAAGTATTTTCAAGAGAAAGTAAATTCATTTGAAGAAAAACTTGGGAAAATTGGAATCACTATTTACTGGCAAAATTTGAAAAATAAGCTTACATAGGAGAGGCAATCTGTAGATTGTGTGTTGTATGCACTTTCTCCCTAGTAGAGGAATTTAGTATATTGCTGGTTTTACCCATAAATTGCAGGCTTCACAAGCTAAAGATCGGATTAAACTTTGGGGAGGTTCAGTAGATTCAATCAAAGACAGTTTAAGGAAGGTAGATAAAGCAAACCCTTTATAATTTACTATGTGATATCTTGTGTTATACAGAGATGTTTATTGTTGAGAAGATTAATCCTCTCATGTTATATAGAGATGTTTATTCACAAGATTAATCTTGTGGCAGGACACTGAAAGAGATGATAGCGAGCAATTGTCTTTTGAAGTATGAAATGAGGATTGCTACACTGTTACTCTGAAGTGATAATAGGCATTTTTAAGTGTATTTGAAGAGGACAGTGAATTCATGGTGAATTTGATTATGGGGTCTTCTTCCACAATCAAGGACAAGGAAAGTCATTTTTTCAAGCTGCATTCAATTGTCTAGACAAATTTTTAATTCCCTCATTCATTGTTTTCATGGAATCACCCTGTTCTTTTATTGTAGGCTTTGACTTTTACAAATGCTGATTAATGGTATTCTATTTTCCATAACATCATGTGACTATCAGGTGATGTTGAAAAATATACAATCTTCTGCCACATTCAAGGGCAGGGAGAGTCATTTTTTCAAGTTGCACTGACTTGTCTAGACAATTGTTTGATTACCTCATTCATTATTTTCATGGAACCACCCTGTTCTTTTATTGCGGACTGACTTTTACAAATGCTGATTAATGGTTTTTTTGTTTCCCCTAGCATTACGTTACTATCAAGTGATGTTGAAAAATATACAAATAGAAGGAAAACTTCACCATGTTTATGTGAATTTAAAGCACAGGACATATTTAAATGTGAAAATTATTTTTGTTTGTTTGTGGGGTTTAATCTTTATTGTTAATTTGACAACAAATTATGTAATTTTGGGTAAAATGTAACTAGTTAGTTCTATACTAAAATAGTAGTTATGTAACGGAGGCGGCTGGTATAAAACTAGTGAATGCCCGAGAAATGTAATCGTGGAGAATCATTGTTGAATTAATAGAGATTCCAATCCCTTGCCCCGTGGATGTTTCCTTGACACCCTGTCGAGGTTTTACCACGTAAATCCTGTGTATCTATTTGTGTGTTTGGTTTCCAGTTAGTTATGTGCTTTTCTTGGTCAATTTTATAACTAAATGTAGGTTTAGTTTCTTTCCCCATTTCCCCTATTCGAACAACATTTATCAGGTTCTAGGTTTAAATTTCTTGGTGAAGGGTTGAGGATTGAAACTCTCCTATGGAACATCCAGACTCGATCAAACATTAGATACTTTTAATGACAACATCACACAATTGAAGTTGATTATTCTTTCATCCAACATAAAGTTGAACCTGACATGAAACTTTCCCAACCTAAACTAGCCCATGGGATCCTTATTGTATTTTCATTTTTTTTCTTCTGTAAAGCATCATCAACCTATCCTTTCGTGCCTCTTCTAAATTTCCTATAAGCAAGGTTTGTCTTCAAAGTTCAGATAGCTCATTAGCTGATTGACCAGTTAGTCTCTCTAGAAGGTCCGGTCTCTCTATCCAACCAGCTATCTATTATCCCGGCAAGAAAGCAGTCTATCTCCAGGCAAAGAAAGCATTGACTGCCTAGCCTATGGAGCAGTACCTATTTACCTACTTGCAAATTAGACTATAGGAAAATGGTGTGGCCAGCCAACTTGAATCTGCCAAGGGAGTAGAGCCCCCACTATTCTTCTCGGGTAATTTGAGATCAATGAATGTAGTTCAACTGACAATTAGTGGAACAAGTATAATTTGAAATATGAGTGATGATTGGGT